>CM055268.1:68673882-68797060 GCA_029237695.1 Conchocele bisecta
GAACGTTTCGACACCATCGAAACAACGACATCTAGAATAAGTAACAGTAACGTCAATCAGGGTAATAATCCTATTCGGTAAACGACGTGTACACATTTATTTAGCATATCGTTCTTACTATTAGCTGTACTTTTCGTGCAATACTTGTACTTTCGCTATTATACACACGTACTGCGCAGTCGTATGACTGTTCTACGTACGTAATATCACACGCTTGTGGTATAATAAAATAACATTCATATATTGATTACAGACGGGTGAGCAGATAGCTGTATGTCTGCAAAGCTGTTATCAGCTGGAAACATCTCGTAGAAAACAACCTATGTGTGGCGCATGATCACCACATATACATGGTGCCACCTGGTGCCACACTGGCCGGGTAACAGAAACGACGGGGTAGGCTCATGAGTGATATAAGTAAGCCCAGACGATAATGGCAAGAAATGGTAAACGATGTGCACACATTTATTTAATATTTCGTTCTTACTATTAGCTGTACTGCTCATGTAGTACTTGTACTTTCGCTATTATACACACATAATACACAGTCGTATGACTATACACAGTCGTATGACTATACACAATCATATGACTGTTCTACGTAAGTAATATCACACGCTTGTGGTATAATAAAATAACATTCATATATTGATTACAGACGGGTGAGCAGATAGCTGTATGTCTGCAAAGCTGTTATCAGCTGGAAGCATCTCGTAGAAAACAACCTATGTGTGGCGCATGATGACCACATATACATGGTGCCACCTGGTGCCACACTGGCCGGGTAACAGAAACGACGGGGTAGGCTCTTGAGTGATAGAAGTAAGCCAGGACGATAATGGAAACAAGAACAATTTGTAACATGTATGGATGTATGCCCCCTCCCCCAAAGAAAAAGAGGAAAATGTAGTCAATTTCTTAATGACATAAAAACTCGAATATGTTCCGGGGGGGGGGGGGGGGGGGGGGACACAAATATTATTTCATAGCAGCCGATGGTTGACATAATATATTTTGATACACTTAACGACTTAACGACTTTAGAAATGCACCACCTAATTAGGGTTGATTTTAGGACATTTATATTTGTCGGAATTAGGTCAAAATTGGCACACTGAAAGACCAATAAATACCCTTCATGTAGATCGTAGCTATATCGATGATTTAGCATAGCAGTTACGACCTTATGTTACTAGACCATCGATATGTTAATATATCCTAAACTTGGGAAGCCACATGCCTTTGAATCGCATCATATGACAACCAAACTTCGCAAATCAGTATTTCATCACTGTTACAGTAGGACTGCGCGGCCACATTTCATAACAGTAAAACCAGTTGTATTTTCTCAAAGCGAGTGACTCCACCCCAGACGTGAATACTACCACCACTCCATCGGTTATACTTTAGCACACACGCTTCAGTCGAATCTGGTGCAAACCGCTGGATATAGGACTTCCGGAGAGCGTGTAGGCTCTATCTGCCTATAGACATTATAGAACGCAGGTTTCCGCAATTAAAATTGACGTTTTGCGAAGGAGAATAGACGTTCCAAGGTAGTTACCACTCACAATAAGATATATGACGGATAGACGGATAACCAGTCGCCAGTATACATCCCGCAACATATCACGGGGATGTAAATTCAGTTGAAGAACGTTTCGACACCATCGAAACAACGACATCTAGAATAAGTAACAGTAACGTCAGTCAGGGCAATAATCCTATTCGGTAAACGACGTGTACACATTTGATAGCATATCGTTCTTACTATTAGCTGTACTTTTCGTGCAATACTTGTACTTTCGCTATTATACACACGTACTGCGCAGTCGTATGACTGTTCTACGTACGTAATATCACACGCTTATGGTATAATAAAATAACATTCATATATTGATTACAGACGGGTGAGCAGATAGCTGTATGTCTGCAAAGCTGTTATCAGCTGGAAACATCTCGTAGAAAACAACATATGTGTGGCGCATAATCACCACATATACATGGTGCCACCTGGTGCCACACTGGCCGGGTAACAGAAACGACGGGGTAGGCTCATGAGTGATATAAGTAAGCCCAGACGATAATGGCAAGAAATGGTAAACGATGTGCACACATTTATTTAATATTTCGTTCTTACTATTAGCTGTACTGCTCATGTAGTACTTGTACTTTCGTTATTATACACACATAATACACAGTCGTATGACTATACACAGTCGTATGACTATACACAATCATATGACTGTTCTACGTAAGTAATATCACACGCTTATGGTATAATAAAATAATATTCATATATTGATTACAGACGGGTGAGCAGATAGCTGTATGTCTGCAAAGCTGTTATCAGCTGGAAACATCTCGTAGAAAACAACCTATGTGTGGCGCATGATCACCACATATACATGGTGCCACCTGGTGCCACACTGGCCGGGTAACAGAAACGACGGGGTAGGCTCATGAGTGATAGAAGTAAGCACAGACGATAATGAAAACAAGAAATTAGTGACAAGTATGGATGTATGCTCCCCCCCCCCCCCCCCCCCCAAAGAAAAAACATGAAACGTTTACGCAAATGTCTAGGACATTTGACTTTGACCTTGAACACAGGCGCCGCATGGGTGGACTATATGATGACAATATGGATGACAAATAAGCTGACAAATAATGATGAAGTTGCAAGCCAAGATTTATGCTCCAGACAAGAACATAGGTGTGCGAGCAAACAAAGGGAGGTAACTAAACTACCGGTGCGACAAAGTGGTCATTCCTGCGCAGAATATACATTTGGGTCGTGGTCTATGCATGTGTGGAGTTTCATGAAAGTATTCCAAAGGGTTTCGAGTTATGCTAAGGACAAGAAATTGGCGAACCAAAAAACAAAGGTAAATAACTCGAAAACTAGCGAGTTGTAATTGTTACTCGCAACACACCTTTGAGTCGTAGTCTATGCATTTGTGAAGTTTCAATAAAATATCACAAAGTGTACATGTATTATAATCCGGACAGGAAGTTACTGTGGCGGACGTTCGTCCGGGCATATACATCAAGGATATACCCTCAACGTTTTGAAAATGCTCTACTTGATATTGAAATTGACGTTTTGCGAAGGAAAATAGACGTTATAAGACAGTTACCACTCACATTAAGATATGTGGCGGATAGACGGACAACCAGTTACCAGTATACATCCCGCAACATATCACGGGGATGTAAATTCAGTTGAAGAACGTTTCGACACCATCGAAACAACGACATCTAGAATAAGTAACAGTAACGTCAATCAGGGTAATAATCCTATTCGGTAAACGACGTGTACACATTTATTTAGCATATCGTTCTTACTATTAGCTGTACTTTTCGTGCAATACTTGTACTTTCGCTATTATACACACGTACTGCGCAGTCGTATGACTGTTCTACGTACGTAATATCACACGCTTGTGGTATAATAAAATAACATTCATATATTGATTACAGACGGGTGAGCAGATAGCTGTATGTCTGCAAAGCTGTTATCAGCTGGAAACATCTCGTAGAAAACAACCTATGTGTGGCGCATGATCACCACATATACATGGTGCCACCTGGTGCCACACTGGCCGGGTAACAGAAACGACGGGGTAGGCTCATGAGTGATATAAGTAAGCCCAGACGATAATGGCAAGAAATGGTAAACGATGTGCACACATTTATTTAATATTTCGTTCTTACTATTAGCTGTACTGCTCATGTAGTACTTGTACTTTCGCTATTATACACACATAATACACAGTCGTATGACTATACACAGTCGTATGACTATACACAATCATATGACTGTTCTACGTAAGTAATATCACACGCTTGTGGTATAATAAAATAACATTCATATATTGATTACAGACGGGTGAGCAGATAGCTGTATGTCTGCAAAGCTGTTATCAGCTGGAAGCATCTCGTAGAAAACAACCTATGTGTGGCGCATGATGACCACATATACATGGTGCCACCCCGGGTAACAGAAACGACGGGGTAGGCTCTTGAGTGATAGAAGTAAGCCAGGACGATAATGGAAACAAGAACAATTTGTAACATGTATGGATGTATGCCCCCTCCCCCAAAGAAAAAGAGGAAAATGTAGTCAATTTCTTAATGACATAAAAACTCGAATATGTTCCGGGGGTGGGGGGGGGGGACACAAATATTATTTCATAGCAGCCGATGGTTGACATAATATATTTTGATACACTTAACGACTTAACGACTTTAGAAATGCACCACCTAATTAGGGTTGATTTTAGGACATTTATATTTGTCGGAATTAGGTCAAAATTGGCACACTGAAAGACCAATAAATACCCTTCATGTAGATCGTAGCTATATCGATGATTTAGCATAGCAGTTACGACCTTATGTTACTAGACCATCGATATGTTAATATATCCTAAACTTGGGAAGCCACATGCCTTTGAATCGCATCATGTGACAACCAAACTTCGCAAATCAGTATTTCATCACTGTAGGACTGCGCGGCCACATTTCATAACAGTAAAACCAGTTGTATTTTCTCAAAGCGAGTGACTCCACCCCAGACGTGAATACTACCACCACTCCATCGGTTATACTTTAGCACACACGCTTCAGTCGAATCTGGTGCAAACCGCTGGATATAGGACTTCCGGAGAGCGTGTAGGCTCTATCTGCCTATAGACATTATAGAACGCAGGTTTCCGCAATTAAAATTGACGTTTTGCGAAGGAGAATAGACGTTCCAAGGTAGTTACCACTCACAATAAGATATATGACGGATAGACGGATAACCAGTCGCCAGTATACATCCCGCAACATATCACGGGGATGTAAATTCAGTTGAAGAACGTTTCGACACCATCGAAACAACGACATCTAGAATAAGTAACAGTAACGTCAGTCAGGGCAATAATCCTATTCGGTAAACGACGTGTACACATTTATTTAGCATATCGTTCTTACTATTAGCTGTACTTTTCGTGCAATACTTGTACTTTCGCTATTATACACACGTACTGCGCAGTCGTATGACTGTTCTACGTACGTAATATCACACGCTTATGGTATAATAAAATAACATTCATATATTGATTACAGACGGGTGAGCAGATAGCTGTATGTCTGCAAAGCTGTTATCAGCTGGAAACATCTCGTAGAAAACAACATATGTGTGGCGCATAATCACCACATATACATGGTGCCACCTGGTGCCACACTGGCCGGGTAACAGAAACGACGGGGTAGGCTCATGCGTGATATAAGTAAGCCCAGACGATAATGGCAAGAAATGGTAAACGATGTGCACACATTTATTTAATATTTCGTTCTTACTATTAGCTGTACTGCTCATGTAGTACTTGTACTTTCGTTATTATACACACATAATACACAGTCGTATGACTATACACAGTCGTATGACTACACAATCATATGACTGTTCTACGTAAGTAATATCACACGCTTATGGTATAATAAAATAATATTCATATATTGATTACAGACGGGTGAGCAGATAGCTGTATGTCTGCAAAGCTGTTATCAGCTGGAAACATCTCGTAGAAAACAACCTATGTATGGCGCATGATCACCACATATACATGGTGCCACCTGGTGCCACACTGGCCGGGTAACAGAAACGACGGGGTAGGCTCATGAGTGATAGAAGTAAGCACAGACGATTATGAAAACAAGAAATTAGTGACAAGTATGGATGTATGCTCCCCCTCCCCCCCCCCCCCCCCCCCAAAGAAAAAACATGAAACGTTTACGCAAATGTCTAGGACATTTGACTTTGACCTTGAACACAGGCGCCGCATGGGTGGACTATATATGATGACAATATGGATGACAAATAAGCTGACAAATAATGATGAAGTTGCAAGCCAAGATTTATGCTCCAGACAAGAACATAGGTGTGCGAGCAAACAAAGGGAGGTAACTAAACTACCGGTGCGACAAAGTGGTCATTCCTGCGCAGAATACACATTTGGGTCGTGGTCTATGCATGTGTGGAGTTTCATGAAAGTATTCCAAAGGGTTTCGAGTTATGCTAAGGACAAGAAATTGGCGAACCAAAAAACAAAGGTAAATGACTCGAAAACTAGCGAGTTGTAATTGTTACTCGCAACACACCTTTGAGTCGTAGTCTATGCATTTGCGAAGTTTCAATAAAATATCACAAAGTGTACATGTATTATACTGGAAGTTACTGTGGCGGACGTTCGTCCGGGCATATACATCAAGGATATATCCTCAACGTTTTGAAAATGCTCTACTTGATATTGAAATTGACGTTTTGCGAAGGAAAATAGACGTTATAAGACAGTTACCACTCACATTAAGATATATGACGGATAGACGGACAACCAGTCGCCAGTATACACCCCGCAACTTATCGCGGGGATGTAAATTCAGTTGAACGTTTCGACACCATCGAAACAACGACATCTAGAATAAGTAACAGTAACGTCAGTCAGGGCAATAATCCTATTCGGTAAACGACGTGTACACATTTATTTAGCATATCGTTCTTACTATTAGCTGTACTTTTCGCGCAATACTTGTACTTTCGCTATTATACACACGTACTGCGCAGTCGTATGACTGTTCTACGTACGTAATATCACACGCTTATGGTATCGTAAAATAACATTCATATATTGATTACAGACGGGTGAGCAGATAGCTGTATGTCTGCAAAGCTGTTATCAGCTGGAAACATCTCGTAGAAAACAACCTATGTGTGGCGCATAATCACCACATATACATGGTGCCACCTGGTGCCACACTGGCCGGGTAACAGAAACGACGTGGTAGGCTCATGAGTGATATAAGTAAGCCCAGGCGATAATGGCAAGAAATGGTAAAGGATGTGCACACATTTATTTAATATTTCGTTCTTACTATTAGCTGTACTGCTCATGTAGTACTTGTACTTTCGCTATTATACACACATAATACAGTCGTATGACTATACACAGTCGTATGACTATACACAATCATATGACTGTTCTACGTAAGTAATATCACACGCTTATGGTATAATAAAATAATATTCATATATTGATTACAGACGGGTGAGCAGATAGCTGTATGTCTGCAAAGCTGTTATCAGCTGGAAACATCTCGTAGAAAACAACCTATGTGTGGCGCATGATCACCACATATACATGGTCCACCACCTGGTGCCACACTGGCCGGGTAACAGAAACGACGGGGTAGGCTCATGAGTGATAGAAGTAAGCACAGACGATAATGAAAACAAGAAATTAGTAACAAGTATGGATGTATGCTCCCCGCCCCCCCCCCCCCCCCCCCCCCCCCCCCCCCCCCCCCCAAAGAAAAAACAAGAAACGTTTACGCAAATGTCTAGGACATTTGACTTTGACCTTGAACACAGGCGCCGCATGGGTGGACTATGTTTGATGACAATATGGATGAAAAATAAGCTGACAAATAATGATGAAGTTGCAAGCCAAGAGTTATGCTCCAGACAAGAACATAGGTGTGCGAGCAAACAAAGGGAGGTAACTAAACTACCGGTGCGACAAAGTGGTCATTCCTGCGCAGAATACACATTTGGGTCGTGGTCTATGCATGTGTGGAATTTCATGAAAATATTCCAAAGGGTTTCGAGTTATGCTAAGGACAAGAAATTGGCGAACCAAAAAACAAAGGTAAATAACTCGAAAACTAGTGAGTTGTAATTGTTACTCGCAACACACCTTTGAGTCGTAGTCTATGCATTTGCGAAGTTTCAATAAAATATCACAAAGTGTACATGTATTATACTCCGGACAGGAAGTTACTGTGGCGGACGTTCGTCCGGGCATATACATCAAGGATATACCCTCAACGTTTTGAAAATGCTCTACTTGATACGTTTTGCAAAGGAAAATAGACGTTATAAGACAGTTACCACTCACATTAAGATATATGACGGATTGACGGACAACCAGTCACCAGTATACACCCCGCAACTTATCGCGGGGATGTAAATTCAGTTCAAGAACGTTTCGACACCATCTAAACAACGACATCTGGAATGAGTAACAGTAACGTCAGTCAGGGCAATAATCCTATTCGGTAAACGACGTGGACACATTTATTTAGAATATCGTTCTTACTATTAGCTGTACTGTTCGTGCAATACTTGTACTTTCGCTATTATACACACATAATACACAGTCGTATGACAGTTCTAGCTTATGGTATAATACAATAATATTCATATATTGATTACAGACGGGGGTAGATAGTTGTCATATGATGCGATTCAAAGGCATGTGACATCCCCAGTTTAGGATATATTAACATATCGAAGGTCTAGTAACATAAGGTCGTAACTGCTATGCCAAAGCATAGCAGTTACGACCTTATGTTACTAGACCATCGATATAGTTACGATCTATATGAAGGGTATTTATTCGTCTTTCAGTGTGCCAATTTTGACCTAATTCCGACAAATATAAATGTCCTAAAATGTCCTAAAGTTCCTATTCGGTAAACGACGTGTACACATTTATTTAGCATATCGTTCTTACTATTAGCTGTACTGTTCGTGCACTACTTGTACTTTCGCTATTATACACACGTACTGCGCAGTCGTATGACTGTTCTACGTACGTAATATCACACGCTTATGGTATAATAAAAGAGCATTCATATATTGATTACAGACGGGTGAGCAGATAGCTGTATGTCTGCAAAGCTGTTATCAGCTGGAAACATCTCGTAGAAAACAACCTATGCGTGGTGCATGATCACCACATATACATGGTGCCACCTGGTGCCACACTGGCCGGGTAACAGAAACGACGGGGTAGGCTCATGAGTGATAGAAGTAAGCCCAGACGATAATGGCAAGAAATGGTAAACGATGTGCACACATTTATTTAATATATAATTCTTAGTACACACATAATACAAAGTCGTATGACTATACACAGTCGTATGACTGTTCTACGTAAGTAATATCACACGCTTATGGTATAATAAAATAATATTCATATATTGATTACAGACGGGGGCAGGTAGTTGTATGTATGCAAAGCTGTTATCAGCTGGAAGCATCTCGTAGAAAACAACCTATGTGTGGCGCATGATCACCACATATACATGGTGCCACCTGGTGCCACACTAGCCGGGTAACAGAAACGACGGGGTAGGCCCATGAGTGATAGACGTAAGCACAGACGATAATGAAAACAAGAAATTAGTAACAAGTATGGATGTATGCTTCCCCCCCCCCCCCCAAAGAAAAAACATGAAACGTTTACGCAAATGTCTAGGACATTTGACTTTGACCTTGAACACAGGCGCCGCATGGGTGGACTATAGGATGACAATATGGATGACAAATAAGCTGACAAATAATCATGAAGTTGCAAGCCAAGAGTTATGCTCCAGACAAGAACATAGGTGTGCGAGCAAACAAAGGGAGGTAACTAAACTACCGGTGCGACAAAGTGGTCATTCCTGCGCAGAATACACATTTGGGTCGTGGTGTATGCATGTGTGGAGTTTCATGCAAGTATTCTAAAGGCTTCGAATTATGCTAAGGACAAGAAATTGGCGAACCAAAAAACAAAGGTAAACTAGAAATGTGGCCTATCGGCATACGAATACCCCCACTGGCAGCCAAAGAACACGAGGCATTTTTTATTATAAGCCATTTAGCCGAGCGTTAAGGTTTCAAACGCATCAAGACTGTGACATTGACCCTGGGCATAGTGTGATAATACATGCATCGGTGTAGAAGATAAAGAGCGGACGGGAATGTCAATAGGTTTGACCTTTGACCTTCAACTGTGACCTTGACCTTGGACGTAGGTGCGTGGTTATTGATTGCGACGCACCTTCTCATCATGACAAACATTTGTACTAAGCCATTTGATAATCCATGCATCGGTGTAGAAGATATAGAGCGGAAGGGAATTTTGATAGATTTGACCGTTGACCTTCAACTGTGCTTTGACCTTCAACTGTGACCTTCACCTTGGACGTAGGTGCGTGGTTATTGATTGCGACACACCTCATCATGAGAAACATTTGTGCCAAGCCATTTGATAATCCATGCATCGGTGTAGAAGATACAGAGCGGAAGGGAATTTCAATAGGTTTGACATTTGACCTTCAACTGTGACCTTGACATTGGACGTAGGTGCGTGGTTATTGATCGCGACACACCTTCTCATCATGAGAAACATTTGTGCCAAGCCATTTGATAATCCATGCATCGGTGTAGAAGATATAGAGCGGAAGGGAATTTCGATAGGTTTGACCTTTGACCTTCAACTGTGACCTTGACCTTGGACGTAGGTGCGTGGTTATTGATCGCGATAAGTTAACACACCTTCTCATCATGAGAAACATTTGTGCCAAGCCATTTGATAATCCATACATCGGTGTAGAAGATATAGAGCGGAGGGGAATTTCGATAGGTTTGACCTTTGGCCTTCAACTGTGACCTTGACATTGGACGTAGGTGCGTGGTTATTGATCGCGACACACCTTCTCATCATGAGAAACATTTGTGTCAAGCCATTTGATAATCCATGAATGGGTGTAGAAGATATAGAGCGGAAGGGAATTTCCAACAGACCGACAGACAAGATGACTCCTATATACCCCCTCAAACTTTGTTGTCATTGTTACTCGCAACACACCTTTGAGTCGTAGTTTATGCATTTGCGAAGTTTCAATAAAATATCACAAAGTGTACATGTATTATACTCCGGACAGGAAGTTACTGTGGCGGACGTTCGTCTGGGCATATACATCAAGGATATACCCTCAACGTTTTGAAAATGCTCTACTTGATATTGAAATTGACGTTTACCGAAGGAAAATAGACGTAATAAGACAGTTACCACTCACATTAAGATATATGACGGATAGACGGACAACCAGTCACCAGTATACATCCCGCATCCCGCGATAAGTAGCGGGGATGTAAATTCAGTTCAAGAACGTTTCGACACCATCTAAACAACGACATCTGGAATGAGTAACAGTAACGTCAGTCAGGGCAATAATCCTATTCGGTAAACGACGTAGACACATTTATTTAGCATATCGTTCTTACTATTAGCTGTACTGTTCGTGCACTACTTGTACTTTCGCTATTATACACACATACTGCGCAGTCGTATGACTGTTCTACGTATGTAATATCACACGCTTATGGTATAATAAAATAATATTCATATATTGATTACAGACGGGGGAGCAGATAGCTGTATGTCTGCAAAGCTGTTATCAGCTGGAAGCATCTCGTAGAAAACAAACTATGTGTGGCGCATGATCACCACATATACATGGTGCCACCTGGTGCCATACTGGCCGGGTAACAGAAACGACGGGGTAGGTTCATGAGTGATAGAAGTAAGCCCAGACGATAATGGAAACAAGAAAACATTGTAACATGTATGGATGTATGCCCCCCCCCCCCCAACAAAAAAGAGGAAAATGTAGCGTGAATTTCTTAATGAAATAAAAACTCGAATATGTTCCGGGGGGGGGGGGGGAGGCACAAATATTATTTGATAGCAGCCGATGGTTGAATAATATATTTTGATACACTTAACAACTTTAGAAACGCACCACCTAATTAGGGTTGATTTTCGGACATTTATATTTGTCGGAATTAGGTCAAAATTGGCACACTGAAAGGCGAATAAATACCCTTCATGTAGATCTTAGCTATATGTTAACATATCCTAAACTGGGGAAGCCACATGCCTTTGAACCGCATCATATGACAACCAAACTTCGCAAATCAGTATTTCATCACTGTAGGACTGCGCGGCCACATTTCATTCCAGTAAAACCAGTTGTATTTTCTCAAAGCGAGTGACTCCACCCCAGACGTGAATACTACCACCACTCCATCGGTTATACTTTAGCACACACGCTTCAGTCGAATCTGGTGCAAACCGCTGGATATAGGACTTCCGGAGAGCGTGTAGGCTCTATCTGCCTACAGATATTATAGAACGCAGGTTTCCGCAATTAAAATTGACGTTTTGCGAAGGAAAATAGACGTTCCAAGGTAGTTACCACTCACAATAAGATATATGACGGATAAACGGATAACCAGTCGCCAGTATACATCCCGCAACATATCACGGGGATGTAAATTCAGTTGAAGAACATTTCGACACCATCGAAACAACGACATCTAGAATAAGTAACAGTAACGTCAGTCAGGGCAATAATCCTATTCGGTAAACGACGTGTACACATTTATTTAGCATATCGTTCTTACTATTAGCTGTACTGTTCGTGTAATACTTGTACTTTCGGTATTCAACATACATACTGCGCAGTCGTATGACTGTTCTACGTACGTAATATCACACGCTTATGGTATAACAAGAAACGAGGCAAAGCCACGAAGGCCAGGTTTTTTCCAAGCATAGACACTTGGATAACATAATTATACCCACTTTTGTAGACTAGATGGCCGTGGCCTGCATGTCGTGCCTTGGGGCGAGGCATGGACACTAACAAAAATAGATATAGTAGATGGAAAAACTTTAATAAAAAAACGTTAACCGGACACACGGACGTACGGACGGACGTATGCCAAAATGCCGACGATATGGCGCTTTCCGCAAGCGGGCGCGACAATGCTGATAAACACCCATGTGAAGTATCAAGGTAATGGGTGAAGCAGTTGCAGAGATATAGTACACGAACAAACTTTAACAAAAACAATCAAAGTAATTTGACCTTGACATTGGGCACAGGGGTCGCACGTTCGGGGGGTAGAATGAAAATATGGATGATGATAAACACCCATGTGAAGTTTCAAGGTAATGGGCGAAGCAGTTTCAGAGATATAGTATAACGAAAAACTTTTAACCAAAAAACTTTAACCAGACGTACGTTAAAAAGTTAACGTTGGAAATGACTAAGTCAATTAGGTAGAAAGAATAGGTGAAGGTCAAAAAAATGGTCACATGTTGGATAGTTGTATGTGGTGGGCACCCCATGGTTATGAAGCTGTGAAAGTTTGGTGGTACTAGGTAGTACAGTACCAAATAAATGGACTTAAGCAGACATTTATTTAATATATCGTTCTTACTATTAGTTTGGTGGTACTAGGTAGTACAGTACCAAATAAATCGACTTAAGAAAACATTTATTTAATATATCGTTCTTACTATTAGCTGTACTGCTCGTGTAGTACTTGTACTTTCGCTATTATACACACATAATACACAGTCGTATGATTATACACAGTCGTATGACTATACACAGTCGTATGACTATACACAGTAATATGACTGTGCTACGTAAGTAATATCACACGCTTATGGTATAACAAGAAACGAGGCAAAGCCACGAAGGCCAGGTTTTTTCCAAGCATAGACACTTGGATAATATAATTATACCCACTTTTTGTAGACTAGATGGCCGTGGCCTGCATGTCGTGCCTTGAGGCGAGGCATGGACAGTAAAAAAATAGATATAGTAGATGGAAAAACTTTAACCAAAAAACTTTAACCAGACACACGGACGTACGGACGTATGGACGGACGTATGCCAAAATGCCGACGATATCGCGCTGACACTGATGATAAACACCCATGTGAAGTATCAAGGTAATGGGTGAAGCAGTTGCAGAGATATAGTACACGAAAAAACTTTAACAAAAAAATTCAAAGTAATTTGACCTTGACATTGGGCATAGGGGCCGCACGGTTGGGGGGTAGAATGAAAATATGGATGATAATAAACACCCATGTGAAGTTTCAAGGTAATGGGCGAACCAGTTGCAGAGATATAGAACAACGAAAAACTTTCAAAAAACTTTAACCAGACGTACGTTAAAAAGTTAACGTTGAAAATGGCTAAGTCAATTACGTAGAAATAATAGGTGAAGGTAAAAAAAATGGTCACATGTTGGATAGTTGTATGTGGTGGGCACCCCTTGGTTATGAAGCTGTGAAAGTTTGGTGGTCCTAGGTGGTACAGTAACAAAGAAATGGACTCAAACACGAAAACTTAACATTGTAAACGCGAAAACTTAACATTGAAAATGGCTAAGTCGACAACGCGGAAAAAATGGGTCAAGTTCAAAAAAAGGTAACATGTTGGATAGTGATATGTGGTGGGCACCCCTTGATTATGAAGCTGTGAAGGTTTGGTGGTCCTAGGTGGTACAGTAACAAAGAAATGGACTCAAACACGAAAACTTAACATTGATTGTGGACGCCACCCGCCCGCCCGGCTTTCGCCAATCCAATAGCCTGGATTTTATTTTAAAAAACCTGGCTAATAAAATAATATTCATATATTGATTACAGACGGGGGCAGATAGTTGTATGTATGCAAAGCTGTTATCAGCTGGAAGCATCTCGTAGAAAACAACCTATGTGTGGCGCATGATCACCACATATACATGGTGCCACCTGGTGCCACACTAGCCGGGTAACACGAAAACTTAAAATTGTAAACGCGAAAACTTAACATTGAAAATGGCTATGTCGACTACGCGGAAAAAATGGGTAAAGTTAAAAAAAAAGTAACATGTTGGATAGTGATATGTGGTGGGCACCCCTTGATTATGAAGCTGTGACAGTTTGGTGGTCCTAGGTGGTACAGTAACAAAGAAATGGACTCAAACACGAAAACTTAACATTGATTGTGGACGCCGCCCGCCGCCCGCCACCGCCCGCCCGCCCGCCCGGCTTTCGCCAATCCAATAGCCTGGATTTTTAAAAAAAAAAATGGCTAATAAAATAATATTCATATATTGATTACAGACGGGGGAGCAGATAGCTGTATGTCTGCAAAGCTGTTATCAGCTGGAAACATCTCGTAGAAAACAACCTATGTGTGGCGCATGATCACCACATATACATGGTGCCACCTGGTGCCACACTGGCCGGGTAACAGAAACGACTGGGTAGGCTCTTGAGTGATAGAAGTAAGCCCAGACGATAATGGAAACAAGACAAATGTGTAACATGTATGGATGTATGCCCCCCCCCCCCCCCAAAAAAAAAAGAAGGAGGAAAATGTTGCGTAAATTTCTTAATGAAATAAAAACTCGAATATGTTCCGGAGGAGGGGGCACAAATATTATTTGATAGCAGCCGATGGTTGAATAATATATTTTGATACACTTAACGACTTTAGAAACGCACCACCTAACTAGGGTTGATTTTCGGACATTTATATTTGTCGGAATTAGGTCAAAATTGGCACACTGAAAGGCGAATAAATACCCTTCATGTAGATCGTAGCTATATGTTAATATATCCTAAACTGGGGAAGCCACATGCCTTTGAATCGCATCATATGACAACCAAACTTCGCAAATCAGTATTTCATCACTGTAGGACTACGCGGCCACATTTCATTCCAGTAAAACCAGTTGTATTTTCTCAAAGCGAGTGACTCCACCCCAGACGTGAATACTACCACCACTCCATCGGTTATACTTTAGCACACACGCTTCAGTCGAATTTGATGCAAACAGCTGGATATAGGACTTCCGGAGAGCGTGTAGGCTTTATCTGCCTACAGACATTAATATAGAACGCAGGTTTCCGCAATTAAAATTGACGTTTTGCGAAGGAAAATAGACGTTCCAAGGTAGTTACCACTCACAATAAGATATATGACGGATAGACGGACAACCAGTCGCCAGTATACATCCCGCAACATATCACGGGGATGTAAATTCAGTTGAAGAACGTTTCGACACCATCGAAACAACGACATCTAGAATAAGTCACAGTAACGTCAGTCAGGGCAATAATCCTATTCGGTAAACGACGTGTACTCATTTATTTAGCATATCGTTCTTACTATTAGCTGTACTGTTCGTGTAATACTTGTACTTTCGGTATTCAACATACATACTGCGCAGTCGTATGACTGTTCTACGTACGTAATATCACACGCTTATGGTATAACAAGAAACGAGGCAAAGCCACGAAGGCCAGGTTTTTTCCAAGCATAGACACTTGGATAACATAATTATACCCACTTTTTGTAGACTAGATGGCCGTGGCCTGCATGTCGTGCCTTGGGGCGAGGCATGGACACTAACAAAAATAGATATAGTAGATGGAAAAACTTTAATAAAAAAACGTTAACCGGACACACGGACGTACGGACGGACGTATGCCAAAATGCCGACGATATCGCGCTTTCCGCAAGCGGGCGTGAAAATGCTGATAAACACCCATGTGAAGTATCAATGTAATGGGTGAAGCAGTTGCAGAGATATAGTACACGAAAAAACTTTAACAAAAACAATCAAAGTAATTTGACCTTGACATTGGGCACAGGGGCCGCATGGTCGGGGGTAGAATGAAAATATGGATGATGATAAACACCCATGTGAAGTTTCAAGGTAATGGGCGAAGCAGTTTCAGAGATATAGTATAACGAAAAACTTTTAACCAAAAAACTTTAACCAGACGTACGTTAAAAAGTTAACGTTGGAAATGGCTAAGTCAATTAGGTAGAAAGAATGGGTGAAGGTCAAAAAAATGGTCACATGTTGGATAGTTGTATGTGGTGGGCACCCCATGGTTATGAAGCTGTGAAAGTTTGGTGGTACTAGGTAGTACAGTACCAAAGAAATGGACTTAAACATGAAAACTTAACATTGTAAACGCGAAAAGTTAAAATTGAAAATGGCCAAGTCGACTGCGCGGAAAAAATGGGTCAAGTTAAAATAAAAGGTAACATGTTGGATAGTGATATGTGGTGGGCACCCCTTGATTATGAAGCTGTGAAAGTTTGGTGGTCTTAGGTGGTACAGTAACAAAGAAATGGACTCAAACACGAAAATTTAACATTGATTGTGGACGCCGCCCGCCGCCCGCCCGCCCGCCCGCCCGGCTTTCGCCAATGCAATAGCCTGGATTTATTTTCAAAAAAAAACTCGCTAATAAAATAATATTCATATATTGATTACAGACGGGGGAGCAGATAGCTGTATGTCTGCAAAGCTGCTATCAGCTGGAAACATCTCGTAGAAAACAACAACCTATGTGTGGCGCATGATCACCACATATACATGGTGCCACCTGGTGCCACACTGGCCGGGTAACAGAAACGACTGGGTAGGCTCTTGAGTGATAGAAGTAAGCCCAGACGATAATGGAAACAAGACAAATGTGTAACATGTATGGATGTATGCGCCCCCTCCCCCAAAAAAAAAAAAAGAAGAGGAAAATGTTGCGTAAATTTCTTAATGAAATAAAAACTCGAATATGTTCCGGGGGAGGGGGCACAAATATTATTTGATAGCAGCCGATGGTTGAATAATATATTTTGATACACTTAACGACTTTAGAAACGCACCACCTAATTAGGGTTGATTTTCGGACATTTATATTTGTCGGAATTAGGTCAAAATTGGCACACTGAAAGGCGAATAAATACCCTTCATGTAGATCGTAGCTATATGTTAATATATCCTAAACTGGGGAAGCCACATGCCTTAGAATCGCATCATATGACAACCAAACTTCGCAAATCAGTATTTCATCACTGTAGGACTACGCGGCCACATTTCATTCCAGTAAAACCAGTTGTATTTTCTCAAAGCGAGTGACTCCACCCCAGACGTGAATACTACCACCACTCCATCGGTTATACTTTAGCACACACGCTTCAGTCGAATTTGGTGCAAACAGCTGGATATAGGACTTCCGGAGAGCGTGTAGGCTCTATCTGCCTACAGACATTAATATAGAACGCAGGTTTCCGCAATTAAAATTGACGTTTTGCGAAGGAAAATAGACGTTCCAAGGTAGTTACCACTCACAATAAGATATATGACGGATAGACGGATAACCAGTCGCCAGTATACATCCCGCAACATATCACGGGGATGTAAATTCAGTTGAAGAACGTTTCGACACCATCGAAATAACGACATCTAGAATAAGTAACAGTAACGTCAGTCAGGGCAATAATCCTATTCGGTAAACGACGTGTACACATTTATTTAGCATATCGTTCTTACTATTAGCTGTACTGTTCGTGTAATACTTGTACTTTCGGTATTCAACATACATACTGCGCAGTCGTATGACTGTTCTACGTACGTAATATCACACGCTTATGGTATAACAAGAAACGAGGCAAAGCCACGAAGGCCAGGTTTTTTCCAAGCATAGACACTTGGATAACATAATTATACCCACTTTTTGTAGACTAGATGGCCGTGGCCTGCATGTCGTGCCTTGGGGCGAGGCATGGACACTAACAAAAATACATATAGTAGATGGAAAAACTTTAATAAAAAACGTTAACCGGACACACGGACGTACGGACGGACGTATGCCAAAATGCCGACGATATGGCGCTTTCCGCAAGCGGGCGCGACAATGCTGATAAACACCCATGTGAAGTATCAAGGTAATGGGTGAAGCAGTTGCAGAGATATAGTACACGAACAAACTTTAACAAAAACAATCAAAGTAATTTGACCTTGACATTGGGCACAGGGGTCGCACGGTCGGGGGTAGAATGAAAATATGGATGATGATAAACACCCATGTGAAGTTTCAAGGTAATGGGCGAAGCAGTTTCAGAGATATAGTATAACGAAAAACTTTTAACCAAAAAACTTTAACCAGACGTACGTTAAAAAGTTAACGTTGGAAATGACTAAGTCAATTAGGTAGAAAGAATAGGTGAAGGTCAAAAAAATGGTCATATGTTGGATAGTTGTATGTGGTGGGCACCCCATGGTTATGAAGCTGTGAAAGTTTGGTAGTACTAGGTAGTACAGTACCAAATAAATGGACTTAAACACGAAAACTTAACATTGTAAACGCGAAAAGTTAAAATTGAAAATGGCCAAGTCGACTGCGCGGAAAAAATGGGTCAAGTTAAAATAAAAGGTAACATGTTGGATAGTGATATGTGGTGGGCACCCCTTGATTATGAAGCTGTGAAAGTTTGGTGGTCCTAGGTGGTACAGTAACAAAGAAATGGACTTAAACACGAAAATTTAACATTGATTGTGGACGCCGCCCGCCCGCCTGCCCAGCTTTCGCCAATCCAATAGCCTGGATTTTTTTTCAAAAAAAAAATCGCTAATAAAATAATATTCATATATTGATTACAGACGGGTGAGCAGATAGCTGTATGTCTGCAAAGCTGTTATCAGCTGGAAACATCTCGTAGAAAACAACCTATGTGTGGCGCATGATCACCACATATACATGGTGCCACCTGGTGCCACACTGGCCGGGTAACAGAAACGACGGGGTAGGCTCATGAGTGATAGAAGTAAGCCCAGACGATAATGACAAGAAATGGTAAACGACGTGCAAACATTTATTTAATATATCGTTCTTACTATTAGCTGTACTGCTCGTGTAGTACTTGTACTTTCGCTATTATACACACATAATACACAGTCGTATGATTATACACAGTCGTATGACTATACACAGTCGTATGACTATACACAGTCATATGACTGTTCTACGTAAGTAATATCACACGCTTATGGTATAACAAGAAACGAGGCAAAGCCACGAAGGCCAGGTTTTTTCCAAGCATAGACACTTGGATAATATAATTATACCCACTTTTTGTAGACTAGATGGCCGTGGCCTGCATGTCGCGCCTTGGGGCGAGGCATGGACAGTAAAAAAAATAGATATAGTAGATGGAAAAACTTTAACCAAAAAACTTTAACCAGACACACGGACGTACGGACGTACGGACGTACGGACGGACGTATGCCAAAATGCCGACGATATCGCGCTGACACTGATGATAAACACCCATGTGAAGTATCAAGGTAATGGGAGAAGCAGTTGCAGAGATATAGTACACGAAAAAACTTTAACAAAACAAATCAAAGTATTTTGACCTTGACATTGGGCATAGGGGCCGCACGGTTGGGGGTAGAATGAAAATATGGATGATAATAAACACCCATGTGAAGTTTCAAGGTAATGGGCGAACCAGTTGCAGAGATATAGTATAACGAAAAACTTTCAAAAAACTTTAACCAGACGTACGTTAAAAAGTTAACGTTGAAAATGGCTAAGTCAATTACGTAGAAACAATAGGTGAAGGTAAAAAAAATGGTCACATGTTGGATAGTTGTATGTGGTGGGCACCCCTTGGTTATGAAGCTGTGAAAGTTTGGTGGTCCTATGTGGTACAGTAACAAAGAAATGGACTCAAACACGAAAACTTAACATTGTAAACGCGAAAACTTAACATTGAAAATGGCTAAGTCGACAACGCGGAAAAAATGGGTCAAGTTCAAAAAAAGGTAACATGTTTGGATAGTGATATGTGGTGGGCACCCCTTGATTATGAAGCAGTGAAGGTTTGGTGGTCCTAGTGGTACAGTAACAAAGAAATGGACTCGAACACGAAAACTTAACATTCATTGTGGACGCCGCCCCGCCCGCCCGCCCGCCCGCCCGCCCGCCCGCCCGGCTTTCGCCAATCCAATAGCCTGGATTTTATTTTAAAAAACCTGGCTAATAAAATAATATTCATATATTGATTACAGACGGGTGAGCAGATAGCTGTATGTCTGCAAAGCTGTTATCAGCTGGAAGCATCTCGTAGAAAACAACCTATGTGTGGCGCATGATCACCACATATACATGGTGCCAACTGGTGCCACACTAGCCGGGTAACAGAAACGACTGAGCAGGCTCATGAGTGATAGAATTAAGCACAGACGATAATAGAAACAAGAAAGTAGTAACAAGTATGGATGTATTCCCCTTCCCCCCCCCCCCCCCGCCCCCAAAAGAAGAAAAATGCAACTTTTACGCAAATGTCTAGGACATTTGACTTTGAACACAGGCGCCGCATGGGTGGACTATAGGATGACAATATGGATGACAAATAAGTTGACAAATAATCATGAGGTTGCAAGCCAAGGGTTATGCTCCGGACAAGAAAATAGGTGTACCAGCAAACAAAGGGAGGTAACTAAACTACCAGTGCGACAAAGTGCTCATTCCTGCGCAGAATACACATTTGAGTCGTGGTCTATGCATGTGTGGAGTTTCATGAAAGTATTCCAAAGGGTGTTCGAGTTATGCTAAGGACAAGAAATTTGCGAACCAAAAGAAATTTGCGAACCAAAAAAACAAAGATAAATAACTCGAAAACTTGTGAGTTGTCATTGTTACTCGCAACACACCTTGGAGTCGTAGTCTATGCATTTGCGAAGTTTCAATGAAATATCCCAAAGTGTACATGTATTATACTCCGGACAGGAAGTTACTGTGGCGGACGTTCGTCCGGGCATATACATCAAGGATATACCCTCAACGTTTTGAAAATGCTCTACTTGATATTGAAATTGACGTTTTGCGAAGGAAAATAGACGTTATAAGACAGTTACCACTCACATTAAGATATATGACGGATTGACGGACAACCAGTCACCAGTATATATCCCGCAACTTATCGCGGGGATGTAAATTCAGTTCAAGAACGTTTCGACACCATCTAAACAACGACATCTGGAATGATTAACAGTACCGTCAGTTAACAATAATCCTATTCGGTAAACGACGTGGACACATTTATTTAGTATATCGTTCTTACTATTAGCTGTACTGCTCGTGCAATACTTGTACTTTCGCTATTATACACACATAATACACAGTCGTATGACTGTTCTAGCTTATGGTATAATAAAATAATATTCATATATTGATTACAGACGGGGGCAGATAGTTGTATGTATGCAAAGCTGTTATCAGCTGGAAGCATCTCGTAGAAAACAACCTATGTGTGGCGCATGATCACCACATATACATGTTGCCACCTGGTGCCACACTGGCCGGGTAACAGAAACGACTGGGTATGCTCACGATTGATATAGTGATATAGGTAAGCCCAGACGATAATGGAAACAAGTAAAATTTGTAACATATATCGATGTATGCCCCCCCCCCCCCCCAACCACCAAAAAACAAGAGGACCATGATGGCCGTAATTCGCTCACCTGACTCCATGAACACCAGAGGAGGATGTGACATTGAGTTCATATGTGTTTTAAAAAAATTGTGCTATTTTTAGATGGCGGTCATCTTGGATTAAGCGAGGTCTCTCATTTTATCAAATCTGAAAATGCTTCACCCAAGGATCTTAACTTCCTGTGAAGTTTGGCCAGCATCGGCCATGAAAAAGATGTTCAAAATCTCGAATAAATGGACATTTTGTCGGCTATCATGGATGACATAATCATCCGATTCCGATTTCAAATATTGCACCAGAGCAATCGCCTCATCGATACCTTCAATTCGATATATGACATGAGCATATTCGGTAAAAAATAAAATTTGACCCCAATTTGACCCCACGGGCCATGCCCATTTTTGTCCCCGGGGTCACCATTTTAACAACTTTGAAAGTGCATTCCGCATCAATCATTCATACCAAGTTTCGTCGAAATCCGGCTGCCGGTTCATGAGAAGAAGATTTTATAAGAATTTCTGCTATTTTTAGACGGCGGCCATCTTGGATTAGCGATGACCTCCGTTTTAACAAATCTGAAAAAGCTTCACCTATGGACCATAACTGTGAAATTTGGCCACCATGGTCCAAGAGGTTCATGTGAAGAAGAATTTTGAAATCTCTAATAAAAGAACATTTTTACCTTTTGGCGGCCATCTTGGATGACATGACCATCCAATTTCGACAAAAAATGTAGCAGAGCCATCGCCTCTTTGATACATTGATTTGATATAGACATGACCATATTCGATCAAAAATAAAATTTGACCCCAATTTGACCCCAATTTGACCCCACGGGCCACGCCCATTTCTGACCCCGGGGTCACCATTTTAACAAATTTGAAAAAGCATTTGTACATCGATGATTCTTACAAAGTTTCGTCGAAATCCGGCCAGCGGTTCATGAGAAGAAGATTTTTTCAGAATTTATGCTATTTTTAGACGGCGGCCATCTTGGATTAGCGATGACCTCCATTTTAACAAATCTGAAAAGGCTTCACCCATGAACCATAACTGTGAAGCTTGGCCACCATGGTCCAAGAGATTCGTGTGAAGAAGAATTTTGAAATCTCTAATAAAAGAACATTTTTACCTTTTGGCGGCCATCTTGGATGACATGACCATCCAATTTCGACAAAAAATGTACCAGAGCCATCGCCTCTTTGATACCTTCGATTTGATATAGACATGACCATATTCGATCAAAAATAAAATTTTACCCCAATTTGACCCCACGGGCCACGCCCATTTTTGACCCCGGGGTCACCATTTTAACAATTTTGAAAGAGCATTGTACATCGATGATTCCTACAAAGTTTCGTCGAAATCCGGCCAGCGGTTCATGAGAAGAAGATTGTTTAAGAAGTTATGCTATTTGTATACGGCGGCCATCTTGGATTAGCGATGACATCCATTTTAACAAATCTGAAAAGCCTTCACCCATGGACAATAAATCTCTAATAAAAGAACGACCTCTTGACCTTTCGGCGGCCATCTTGGATGACATAACCATCCGATTTTGACAAAAGAAATGCACCAGAGTGATCGCCTCGTTGATACCTTCGATTTGATATATGACATGACCATATTCGATGAAAAATAAAATTTGACCCCAATTTGCCCCCACGGGCCACGCCCATTTTTGACCCTGGGGTCACCATTTTAACAACTTTGAAAGAGCATTTTACATCGATCATTCCTACCAAGTTTTGTCGAAATCCGGTTGGCGGTTCTTGAGAAGAAGATTTTTGAATAATTTGTGCTATTCTTGGATTACGTAATGACGTCATTTTAACAACTTTGTAATCCCCCTACCTAAGGACCATGACCATGAAGTTTGGTGACTATAGGCCCAATGGTTACCGAGGAGAAGACGTTTGAAAATGTTCACGGACGGACGGACGGACAACGGACACATTGCGGTAACAATAGCTCACATGAGCTTCGCTCAGGTGAGCTAAATAGAGAGGAAAATGTAGCGTAAATTTCTTAATGAAATAAAAACTCGAATATGTTCCGGGGGGGGGGGGGGACACAAATATTATTTGATAGCAGTCGATGGTTGAACAATATATTTTGATACACTTAACGACTTTAGAAACGCACCACCTAATTAGGGTTCATTTTAGGACATTTATATTTGTCGGAATTAGGTCAAAATTGGCACACTGAAAGCCGAATAAATACCCTTCATGTAGATCGTAGCTATATGTTAACATATCCTAAACTGGGGAAGCCACATGCCTTTGAATCGCATCATATGACAACCAAACTTCGCAAATCAGTATTTCATCACTGTAGGACTGCGCGGCCACATTTCATTCCAGTAAAACCAGTTGTATTTTCTCAAAGCGAGCGACTCCACCCGAGACGTGAATACTACCACCACTCCATCGGTTATACTTTAGCACACACCACGCTTCAGTCTAATCTGGTGCAAACAGCTGGATATAGGACTTCCGGAGAGCGTGTAGGCTCTATCTGACTACAGACATTATAGAACGCCGGTTTCCGCAAGTTCGATCGACATCCGAGCGGACTACCGGCTGTCACGAATTGTAGCCGACTGTCTTCTATATCATCCATCATTTGTAATACGGGTTACACAATACTAGAACACAATACTCGAATAGCCTAACGATTTCCGAATAGGTCTTCGTGTGTGAAATATCGCTCCCGTAGAATACACCGCTGGAGATATAGCGCTTTGTCCGAACCGTGCACGTACCACCAGTATTGGATTTTGCACCGGTTATATACGAGTGATTTTCACTTTTTTTGAAGACTTGGATGCTAGCTTGCTTACCATGTAGGTCATATCTACTGATGACTTAATTATTTCAGATTAATTCTCCAGATATCTCATGAGCTAGACTGACTGTTAGAACATTAGTCCACTTACGCAAAAGTGTAAGCCAAATGTTGGCACGGAGTTCTTATATTGAAACCCGGACAATCAGAGGAATCTTATGCACTAGAGTATGTATATAAACTATCGTATCCATATTCTAGGAGTCGGACATTCAACCATTCCTGTGATCACTTTGTGACACAAGCTTTCACTGGGAACTGGTAAGTACATATGTTTATTATTTACTTTCAAATGCTGCAAATAACGTCTGACTCATGCCAAGATCGGCAATTCACCGCAATAGTATCGTATCCTCGATAATAATGCCCTATTTCGTTTACCTGAGTTATTTGGACCCATTTCGACCAAATGCTTGGTCAATAAAAGCCGTATGGCATGTATCCGCTGGTGTAGATTATCTCCCTTGATCAAATCGAACTGAATCATTAATAATTAGAGTTTACGTGTAAATTAAATGTTTGTTTACTAATGGTAAATAACTGTGAATTACGTGGATATTCGCAACTATGGCTGTGAATATATATATCGTTGGGTACACTATATATAGTGGATGTTCATTAATGTGTTATATCGTATTCTCCGACATATGAATTCCATCAGCCCCGTTCTTCCAACTAGTGAAAATACATTGCAATTTATCATGATTCATCATTGTAATTTACGAGGTTGTTTAGTATTGCCATGCAATCATAATAATGATTTCATGTGCACTACTGTGACTATTATGGAGACTATAACACGCTACATTCTGGTAACACGCTACATTCTGTAGTCCCAGCCAGTCAGCCAGACAGCCAGCAACCAGCGACGGCACGTCTATCTGGTGTTATTGCGTAGAACCAGTACGCTGCACCGATACAATTATGGGGTCCACTACACGACACCGTGTACCAGCGGGGGCTCTGCTCCGTGTGGACCAGGGCGTAACGAGCGGGGTATTATTTCGGTGACGTCATTCCGTCCAAGGACGAGATGAATCTCAAAGGACGTCCACCCATGTGATGTATTCGCCCCATCCTCCCAAGTAGTCGCTAATACTTAATTGTAACGTAACTGAACGACGTCATAATACGTCACCGTCATCATGGCGGAAACCTGAGTTAGATAACAGAAACTCTAAGTTCGGATCTTGGACGTGATGAACATTGTTATACGATACTTACCTGTTCCCGAATCGTGACTGTGCCTTGGTTGTGTGACTGTGCCTTGGTGATCCCTCAAGAGGACGTTGTCCGTACTGTCTTGAACATTATTTATTTGTGTATATCTCAATTATAAATGCATCATTGTAACTGTATACCTTGTTGTCTATTTCCACAGCGTGCTTGGTGTTCCGACCCAACAATAAACTCACAGTGTCACCCTGGCGTGACACCAGTTCTATATTCGCCCTTCCGCGACAGGGCAGACCATCCGGGAGTCTGGCCGTCCCATCAAGTGGACCAAGCAACTCGTTGCTTAGGGCCCAAGGGCGATCTGCCGGACCAGCAGTGGAATTGGTCGACCTGAGGTAACGGTTAAACGAGCGGACCGCCGAAGTGGCACGGCCCAAAGAGTACCAGAGATGTGACCATCATCACAGGGGAGGTGACCAACAAGACCAATGTCCCAGGAAGCGCCAGCATAGCGGAAACCGACATAGAGTTCTGGAGAAGGTGGCACAACGAGGGGACCGTTCTAGCAGGCTGCCAGGATGTCCGCAGTCGAGCCCACCCAGGCAGCCTACCAAGAGATCCGAGGAGTCGTGTCCGGTGGCCGACTGTGTTCTGAAGGACCAGTGGCACAGGGAACATGTGTACAAAGAACACATCCTGACACTCCTCAATCGGTTGAAACCACGGGTCCTGGCGCAGAAACGGGTGCATCGTCAACAGTTGGCTGGGGATCTCGCACCGAAAGGCGACCCATACAGACTAGTAGAGTGGGCAAACGACCAATTCCGGATGCCCAACGACATGTGGTTCAGCGAGCCACTTCACCGGAAGATGGAGGCACTCTGCGAGGCGGCGCGGTGGCCGGCCGCCCGGCAGACGTTTTAGCCCCCTCTAAACTCGCATGCAGCCTTCCTCCTGTTATGAACTGGAATTTGGTCCGCCTCATACAGTAGCGAACGGTGTAGGTCATTATGAAACTGCGCTGATGTGCATGCTGATCTAGGTCTGCACAGGTCGCAAAACAGTAGTGTTATTTAAGAGACAATCATTTAACAAAGATGTCAAATATATAATTATTGGTCGATTTCGGTCAATATTCATATCAGAATGTTTGTTATTTTACATGGATTCTAAATATTGTATTAATTTCAAAGTCAGGAATAATATTGAACTTTTATTCAAAGAATTGCGAAAGTTCTTTTAATTTTTACAGATATTAAAGTCGAAAATCTGCATATCGCATGGCCATTAATTCGTCTGTATGTTATGCAACGCTATCAATATTAAGCCATAAACCGTCCAAGCTGAGAACCGATAAGTACACACAAGTTTGACAAGTAATCTCATTCCAGAGATTGCAACAAAGAAAGTTTGACTCTTTGTCCACGGTGAGACCCGGGACCCTGAATAAACGTCATAGGGCTAATATGTAAATGAGATAATACATTCTGATATCACGTGGTGCATAATAAACAATTGCATTGGTTAATCTAGTGTATCCAGTATGTTTACAATTTTCGGATGGATGAAAATTGGAAATATATTCAGACAGTTGAACAATAGTTGTTCACAAAGAAACATCATGTAAAAGTAATAAACGGACATACAGCCGCCGTTTGGCGCGCTGGCAGTGGGTTTGGAGATACATGTACATCTTAAACATGTTACATTTGTATTTGGTAATTTATTGACATGACAACAAACAAGAAACATAAAAAACAAAAACTTTTAAACGTGGTTATTTGTTAAATTCATTATTTGGAAAGAATAAGCTAATTTCCTGTATAAAACAAGAGGGCCATGATGGCCCTAATTCGCTCACCTGACTCCATGAACACCAGAGGAGAATGTGACATTGAGTTCACGTGTTTTAAAAAAATTGTGCTATTTTTAGATGGCGGTCATCTTGGATTAAGCGATGACTCTCATTTTACAAAATCTGAAAATGCTTCACCCAGCATCGGCCATGTGGTTCCTGAGAAAAAGACGTTACAAATCTTGAATAAATGGACCTTTTGGTGGCCATCATGGATGACATAATCATCCGATTCCGACAAATATTGCACCAGAGTGATCGCCTCATTGATACCTTCAATTTGATATATGACATGACCATATTCAGTCAAAAATAAAATTTGACCCCAATTTGACCCCACGGGCCACGCCCATTTTTGACCCCGGGGTCACCATTTTAACAACTTTCAAGAGCAATGTACATCGATCATTCCTACCAAGTTTCGTCGAAATCCGGCTAGCGGTTCATGAGAAGAAGATTTTTTAAGAATTTCTGCTATTTTTAGACGGCGGCCATCTTGGATTAGCGATGACCTCCATTTTAACAAATCTGAAAAGGCTTCACCCATGGACCATAACTTTTAAATTTGGCTACCATGGGCCTTCATGTGAAGAAAAATTTTGAAATGTCTAATAAAAGAACGACCTTTTGACATTTCGGCGGCCATCTTGGATGACATAACAATCCGATTTGGACAAAAAATGTACCAGAGTGATCGCCTCATTGATACCTTCGATTTTATATATATATAACATGACCATATTCGGTCAAAAATAAAATTTGACCCCACGGGCCACGCCCATTTTTTACCCCGGGGTCACCATTTTAACAACATTGAAAGAGCATTGTACATCGATCATTCCTACAAAGTTTCGTCCAAATCCGGCTAGCGGTTCATGAGAAGAATATTTTTTAAGAATTTATGCTATTTTTAGACGGCGGCCATCTTGGATTAGCGATGACCTCAATTTTAACAAATCTGAAAAGGCTTCACACATGGACCATAACTGTGAAGTTTGGCTACCATGGGCCAAGCGGTTCATGTGAAGAAGAATTTTGAAATTTCTAATAAAAGAACGACCTTTTGACCTTTCGGCGGCCATCTTGGATGACATAACAATCCAATTTCGACTGAAAATGCACCAGAGTGATCGCCTCATTGATACCTTCAATTTGATATATGACATGACCATATTCGGTCAAAAATAAAATTTGACCCCAATTTGACCCCACGGGCCACGCCCATTTTTGACCCCGGGGTCACCATTTTAACAAATTTGAAAGAGCAATGTACATCGATGATTCCTACCAAGTTTCGTCGAAATCCGGCAAGCGGTTCATGAGAAGACGATGTTTTAAGAATTTATGCTATTTTTAGACGGCGGCCATCTTGGATTAGCGATGACCTCCATTTTAACAAATCTGAAAAGGCTTCACTCATGGACCATAACTTTTAAGTTTGGCTACCATGGGCCAAGCCGTTTATGTGAAGAAGAATTTTGAAATCTCTAATAAAAGAACGATCTTTTTACCTTTCGGCGGCCATCTTGGATGACATAACAATCCGATTTCGACAGAAAATGAACCAGAGTGATCGCCTCATTGATACCTTCAATTTGATATATGACATGACCATATTCGGTCAAAAATAAAATTTGACACCAATTTGACACCACGGGCCACGCCCATTTTTGACCCCGGGGTCACCATTTTAACAACATTGAAAGAGCAATGTACATTGATCATTCCTACCAAGTTTCGTCGAAATCCGGCAAGCGGTTCATGAGAAGAAGATTTTTTAAGAATTTATGCTATTTTTAGACGGCGGCCATCTTGGATTAGCGATGACCTCCATTTTAACAAATCTGAAAAGGCTTCACCCATGGACCATAACTTTTAAGTTTGGCTACCATGGGCCAAGCGGTTCATGTGAAGAAGAATTTTGAAATCTCTAATAAAAGAACAACCTTTTGACCTTTCGGCGGCCATCTTGGATGACATAACAATCCGATTTCGACAAAAAATGCACCAGAGTGATCGCCTCATTGATACCTTCAATTTGATATATGAAATGACCATATTCAGTCAAAAATAAAATTTGACCCCAATTTGACCCCACGGGCCACGCCCATTTTTGACCCCAGGGTCACCATTTTAACAACTTTGAAAAAGCATTGTACATCGATCATTCCTACCAAGTTTTGTCGAAATCCGGTTGGCGGTTCTTGAGAAGAAGATTTTTTAAGAATTTGTGCTATTTTTAGACGGCGGCCATCTTGGATTACGTAATGATGTCATTTTAAAAATTTTGTAATCCCCCTATCTAAGGACCATGACCATGAAGTTTGGTGACTATAGACCCAATGGTTACCGAGGAGAAGACGTTTGAAAATGTTCACGGACGACGGACGACGACGACGGACGACGACGACGACGGACGACGGACACATTGCGGTAACAATAGCTCACATGAGCTTCGCTCAGGTGAGCTAAAAACACAACGAAGAACACTTATGCAATCCAAATAAACAGACTACGAAATTTCAGCCCGTAATAGTTGGTGGAACATAATCCGGGTAAAATGCAACAACAGTACCTATCGTCAAAGAAGACGGAAGCGAGTGGGCTCTACCTATGAAGATGGATTTACAGACGAATTTGCACGAACATGCGGTGCGAATTACTTATTTCTACGGATATACAGCTTACCACGGTTTGATGGACACCTTGTTCCTGCTGTTCCACGAAATTTCAAACGAACTCATTACAAGTTTACGTTACTGAAGATGTAACTTTCACGATCAACGATGCCACATTACAATTACAAACGTATCCAGAAGACGGGAATATCGCTGGTGTTTCGGCGAATACGGGTGCAGCCGACGGTCGGTACATTCCAGATGACGACGCCGGACGGAACAATAGTATAAACTTTCGAAACCCAACAGAAGCTGACGAAAATTAACATAGATTAACTTGCACGAGAATTGGAATAGTTATCAATATTGTGTCTAAACATTATCCATGTGTTGGTTATTCTGTGGAAACAAACCAGGTGAGACTCATTTCATGTGGCATGTCTAAAATTCCAATCATGTTTTATACTTATATTACTGTATTCAGCATTAATTTATTTTACTGCAATTCAATTACATCTAAATTTTCGATAATAAAGTACAGTGTTGCCCAAAATTGGAACAGTCCGCATGTTAGTCCTTGCTGGGGAAAGGGTAGGGTTGGGGGGTGGGGGGGTGTATGGTTGGTTGGGTGTTAGGCACAAATGTAATGCAGTTGGCCAAAAAAAAATAACAAAATAGTCTCTTGTCATTTTAAGTCTTTAAATTGATGAAAGATAGTATTTGGTTGATAAATAGTGCTAGAACAGGTTTAGGAGTGCACCCTTGCCTGTCATCGGTCTAACTACATTCGCCTTTTTCTTTCTATTTTGTTAGTGCCTGGACTGTGTTAGTGCCTGGCGGTTCCGATACTGGTCACGCTGATGCTACTCATTATTTATTTTTTTACATTTTCAATGCCACCACGAACATGATTCTCACACTGTGTATATCATGCATTTGTCATATTTATCCAAGCATATTTGCTTGGATATAGTCCTCATACGGTTTTTGGGACCTCTCATGTTTTATGCAAATGAGTAATTGTCGACCAACAAACGTACTTCATGCTTCATGATTCTAGCTACGCCACGTGAGAGAGTTCCAAAGTGAGCGGTGCATTATGAACGTGTCACTCACATTTTTGGCCAGCTACATTTTTTTTGAGCTACAGTTATATTTTTTAAAACAGTTTGTGATTTTTATCCGAGCTATTAGCTCGGATTAAGTAACTACATGTATATGAAAATTCTCAGTCATTGCTTATGCTAATGAGTTAAGTGGCGGTCGCAGTGTCACTGTTTGCGGGTTTAACTTTACTACGCCATAAAAAAGTACTAGTTCAACAACAGTAAAACAGCGAGCTATCTTACCGTTTCAGCGTAATACGTGTTTTGTTTGCTTTTTTGTTTTATATGTGTGTTATTGCAAAACATTTTGTATACTTTATAAACTATTAACTGTTATGTATTAATATGAGTTCTTTGCTATGTATGTTGATATTTTGCACAATGATATAGTAGGAGGCGGGATTTCCCTGTGACGTTGACCAATCAGATTAAAGCTTACATTCTGAACTTTTACATAGTCATAGGTCAATGGCTCGATAAAATCCAACATTGGACAGCGAAATGATGATTTAAAACAGAAACATTGTTTTTTGACAGTTACATACCGCATGCTTTAAATAATCATCTTGAGCCATCAATATTATTAATCAGTGTCCATTTTACTTAAAACATCAACTAATCTATAATGACTTTACACAACATATGCAGTACGATACACTTCACAAAGGAAACGTTGTCTTAGAGTTTGAATAATTATAGGTTCCGCCGAACGAACGAGTACGCCGAAATATATTTCGGTACAAATCCAACAACCTATTTATTATATACCCGTTCAACAAAACATGCATCCTAATCATTAAATAATCCGATGAAATGTGATGAAATGCGATTCTCTATTATTTTTGTTGAACAATCCGAGCGCCTGTGATGGCTTCAGTTTATGCAAATTGACAAGGTCATTTCGCGCACCTGAATCGATACAATACACGAAAAACCTAGATGGCTGACATCACTACAGACACAACAAAACCGGGAAAAAGGCGTTAAATTTGGATAAAAAGCCATACTTGAACACGTAAGTTTATTTAACACGTGTTTTATTTGCCGACGATATCAATGAATATTGTTAATACCCCAAAACTTTCATATAATCGTCCGGCAAAAATATGAAGCACATCCAATCCATCAGCATCGGATCGACTGTCAATAATTTCGACACGTTCAACAACTGCTGAATTTAATTTTGTTCTGAAGACAAAATAACAACATAATACAAGTGGAATGGAAATACCGGTACCATAACTAAAATATTGTTCCCGCCTAGTATGAGGATTCAATTCATAACCTCCGATGAACGCGCCTAGGTGGAACGCGGCCAAATTCTAATTGAGTAATCGTGCAGAAACGAATTCTGACACGTGCGGGGGGCATACAATTATTGATAAAACTGCACGTGCTTGTCTCTGGTTTATCGAACTAAGTATATACAAGCACATGAAACAGGGTTCCATCTTCACAGACGACAGGTGTGAAGTCGCCGATTACGAGAATGAGGCGGTCAAACTATATTACTCCCGAGGATCCCCGACAATGTCATTTTTCATGATTGTATACGGAACATATAGCAAATGTTGTAAATATTTTCATGATATATCTCATTAGGTACAACATCACATGACGTGTCTCAGGGGGCGGATCCAGCATTTGGGGAACGGGTGGGGGTCGTCTAGTTGCGACGGTAACTCTTGCAATCTACTCCCGTACCGTCCGTAGCTAGCTACGGACGGTACGGGATCGTAATTGCAAGAATTACCCTTCGCAACTAGGGGGTTGTCCTATTTTCGAGCTCTTCGAAATGCACTTTCCTGTGTTTTACGGCATTTACATTCAGACTCCAACTGGTGGTAAATTGTGATCTATGTAAACTCCGTGGCTGAACAGGGGGGGGGGGGGGTTGCAACCACGGAACCCCCCTCTAGATCCGCCCCTGTGTCTCAACAGTCAACATTCACTCCAGAGTGCACTGGCGACGTGAGCATGGCGGGATTACGGGACACAGGTTATCCCCAGCCGCCGCATGGATCCAATAAGGATATAGAGAATAGTAGGTTAGTGCCGGGAATAGGAAAAAATATCTGGCAAGGCTTAGGAAACGCGATGGGCGGGGCTCTGCCGAGCACATCCAGTTTCTGTGCCGCGCGAGATATTTTCCCCATTCACGGCACTAACCTACTATTCTATTTATCCCGTCAACACCTACAAATGGCTTTTAAATGCACAAAAATAACCCCAGTCACCGCACATATTCATACGCAGTGATTATGTCGTATTGACAGGATATCACAAATGTTTCACGGCAGCGTGTTTCATGGTATGTATGGCTGAAGGTATAAATAGTCGTACAGTGATTGCTTTGAACATCGTACAAGAAGATACATGTTCAGTAAATATTACTAAGGTAGCTGTATCCTTCTTGTGGCCCCATGTGAAGTCAATGGAAATCAAATAAAACACCTACTGTCTGTTCCATGTTTTGCTGCCGACGAACATTTGGCTATTAAACACATTAAATGTAAAAAATAGATTTCTTTTTAAATATTTTTTTATTTGTGGACCGATTTTCAAAATATAACTTGTTTTCTTAATTACATCATTTTCAAGCTATCTCGCCAGGTTTCGGAGTCGATTTCCAAATTGTTTCGTTTTTTTATCCTTCCCATAGTAAAATCGTTTTTTCGCAATAAAATCAATATTTGATGGAATTTCATCCAATTTTTTTTTTGGGGGAGGGTGACTTTTTTTTTATTGATGAAAAAGTACTTACTTTTAAATATTTTTTAGATTTAATGTGTTTAATGGCCAAATCTTCGTCGGCAGCAAAACTGGAACAGACAGTACATGTACTAATAAAACAATAGCGTCTGGCACAAATAAACCATAAGAATGTGATTTGTAAGTCATTGTGCAGATACTGCTACCAATGAAAATGGACATACACCTGTAATATGGAATTAATATACATGTACCAATTTGTATACAGGATATGCATATTTAGGTCTCTACACAGGTGTGTCGAAGCCAAGCTACACAGGTGTGTCGAAGCCAAGCTATACATGTAAAATATAAAAAGAAATGTGCTTCTTATTTTCTTATTTTATTGCTTCGCTACCCACCCAAAGTGTATGTTGTTACCACTCAGTTGAACCGTCTCGCCGAGACGGTTCAACTGAGTGGTAACAACATACACTTTTGATGCGAAATGAGAAAAAATGCAGAAAAATATATATATTTTTTGTTTATACATGAAATACAGTGGGGTTCCAACCTGTCGTGTTCGTTCGTGTGTGCATTATGCAGATACTGTTACCATTAACAATGCACACACACCAGTAATTTGCCAATAATATACATCATAGGACATGTATATTTACGTCTCTACACAGGTGTGTAGAAGCCAAATTATACATGTAAAACAATAAATGTTCTTATTATTTTCTAACTACAGCATATGTTGTGATTTCCTTGCTGGCAGCATCTGCATAAAGACTTATTGGACACATCTATATGATTTATTGGTGTCACTAGTTGTCGTTTCATGAATAGGGTTTTGTTATTATATTGCTATAGACTTTACATGGGGCCACAAGAAGGGCACAGCAACCTTAAAGGTGTATGCCCACTCCGTAGGAATAACATGTTCTGTATAAGAATTAAATAAGTGTATAATTGTGTCACTATTCCACCAGTTCTAAAAATTACGATTGCCCGCTATACAGATATAATAATTTAGTAATATTTATTTTACTGATAGTGACGCGCGGTGGTATTAGGCTATTTTCATATGCAAATGAGGTATGATATTTTTTAATTATTTAAACTAATTAAATGTGTTACTTGAACAAATAATATTTTCAACACATTATAAAGTATGATCATTGCACATCAAAACATAAATACAGTTAATAAATAGTAATGGCCGTTAACATTTTAAGGAAACACGGTTATCGCCCCTGATATCAGTGTGGAAATTTACATCTGATATAAAATGTATAATAATGCCAATCAATACGTCGGGTAATTGTGAATGAATGTTTATTTTACCAGAAAATGTCTCAGATGATGTCTGATATAAAGAGCATGTTGTGCCTACTGAGTTGGCATGTACATTTAAGTCAAATGGTGTAAAAGATTGGATGGACGGAAAAATGGACGGCAGTATGGAATGAAATCGAGATCATATGAATTCCAGAGTATGAACCCAATATATATGGTGGATAACGTACATGACACATACCTGTTATATAATATCGCCTCAGTTTACATATACCTCAGTATAGCACCGACTCGTACTGGTAGAATAACCCTTAGTTCCGAGTACATAACTATAATTAGATTTCATTACATTGCATTCATAAGCGTTATGACGGAGTATCATATGCTCAATAAATGTATATCAATCAATGGAAATTTACAGACAATCTTAAATTTGCACTTACAAACATTTTAGTCGTACAAAGTTTAGTGAAACGGTCTCCTGGATAGTGTAGTGTGCGATCGTCCAGTAGCCGATTTCACCAACAATTGCTATGCATACTTACCTAGCTAAGTATACTTTGAGGGAATAATAATTTATTTTTCCCGAAATGCATTATTTCATATAGAACTAACAACTGCATATATCTGATGATGAAAAGTATGCATACTTATTATACTGAATTTATTATATTATTACAAAATGGCTGTGATAATGTAATAAATTCAGTATAATAATTTGGGTCAGAATATATTTTATTTCATTAAATAACCAGTATTGGAAGTTTGAAGACAATTTGAGTAATGATTGCGGAGATAATTATAAGCTATGTAAAAACTTTAACGCAGATTTTATAATAACGCAAACTTCTAAGTCATTTGACCTTGACCTTGTGTTATGATATTGCACTATGAGAGCTGCAGATAGCCTAATAATGATATTGATGTGCAGCTTGGTGCAGTTGCTTTGTCTAGAATGAATAACTATTTCTTATGACCATACAGGTTCAGATTGAGTTTTTCACGATAGACATATCAATTGGCTCAGGTGAGCGTAAATGGCCAATTTGGACATCTTGTGTTCCAAGTTATAGATAACTCATCTGACAGTAGGATAACTCTTGTGCTATATATATATGGCTACCTCCAAAACGGAGTCACTTCATGCCACGAGACTTGTAAAGAAATGTTAGATTAAAATTGAGAAGAAATGTTACAAAATGTGTTTGGTTCTATCCATTCCCCAGAGCCAACACTTGGGACACAGGGGCCACATGAGTGGCACACAGAATGCATATATGGATGATGACCAATAAGCATACGAAGTTTCAAGCAAATCCGACTTATGGTTACAGAGATAGTAGGTATCTGAAAACTTTAACGCAAATTTGGACAAAAACTTTAATCCAAACTTCTCAATCATTTGACATAGACCTTGGGGCACAGGGGCCGCATGAGTGGGGCACAGAATCAATATATCGATGATTTGAAGCATTTGAAGTTTCAAGTTAATGTGACTTAGGACTGCAGATATTTTATAAGGTATTTAAAAACGTTAACGCACATTTCGGATGGACGTTCCAACATTTTGGGTTTATGGGGTATTTCAATTGTTTGAAGATCAATGAAAAAGCCCCTAAACATCAATAGAATTTATAAGGTTACGGATTAATCACAGGAATCTTTTATGTTAGGCCACGCCCCTAACCTCTTAAACCCCTGTGATCACTGCGTCTCGCTTTCTGCAAGCAGGCTCGACAAAAATTAATAAATGTATCCTTAAATTGAAAATGTCTTCCTCAAAGGGTGCTTTAAAGCAAGATAAGATTAAAGTTTACTTTGCAAGTTTGGTTAAATCAGCTACAGGTAAGTTCGCTTCATTTCTCCACTATTTGTTGATACACTGAGGAAAATGTGGGCCAAAGCGAGCTCAAATACCAGGTACTCGTGACGTGTATTAGACACCATGCGCTCCTTACATGCAGTCAATGTACTGGCTAAGGAAATAGTACTACCACTCACAGGTGGAAGACTCGGACCTAGGACCTGATAAATGGCTCATTTGTAAACCGCTACCCCACCCACCAATTTCCGTACAATATACACTACAGCGTTATCAAGGTAGGAAAGAGCTTGGGAAAATGTCGTAGTTTCAGACTCGCTCAAACACCACACATTTCGATTTTTCTGCTGACTTATGTCTTTGGTAATCGATAAATGTCTTAGGTCTTCAAATATATTCACTTCAATGATCTGCTTTAACCATTTCGTTAGTTATGGGCAAATTAGCTACCACAGCCAAGGCGATAATTGTGTGTACGAAAGAATGTCACACATTTTTGTGGGCTGTGGAAGCATAAATTACGTGTAAAATTTGGCTGAAATACCATTACAGTCTCAACATATTGACGTGAATCACTGAAATAAACATCAGTAAATCCGATGTTAAAATTTGTTACTAATAAGTGTCATTCACTAACCTTGAATGATCTAAAACGTACGTTTATTTTGATTTGCGTTCCAACATTTGGACATAACCTTCCGTGAACTTTACTTTCGGATTTCCTTTGTTATATTCGCAGAATGATCAATTATGACGTCACGGGAAAACCTAAACTGGAGCTTTACAAATACTACAGCCAATCATGTGTGTTGGATTCTTTCAGAAAGAGATATTTCTCTGTAACGTTAATAGCTAAAACGTGTGTAACTAACAATACACTAAACACAGATGTGTAAAGTGTATATATTTGGGGACCTAAGGCCAGTTATTTGCCAGAGGTGTAAGTCAGCAGAAAATTTGAAATGCGTGGTATTTGAGCGAGCCCGAAACTAAGCATGTCTAGGGCATTTTCCCAAGCTGTTGCCCACCTTGAAATGCTATACTGTATAATGTAAGGAAATTTGTGTGTTGGGTAACGTTTTTCAAATGAGCTATTTATTGGGTCCGAGTCTTCCACTTGTGCTACCACTATGTCTCTGTACAAGGAAATTGTTCCGTTTGATATTCGCTCAGTTCCCGGACGTTTTGTTTAACAACCTCTATCGGGATGTACGTGTAAAAATGTGGATATTCATTCGATTTGTCATGGTTTTGCCAGCCAATGTACTTCAAATTGCGCCATCTTGAAAACGCCTTGAAATGTTTGAGAAATCCCCAATAATTGGGGAACATTTCCAATACCGTGGCGTGTTGAGGAAGTAGTATAGTGTGCGCCATACCAGCGCCATGCATACCTATTAATACATCCGTGCGGCTCAGCAACTGTACCTGCTCCCTCATGCTCAACGTCTCCAGCACCACTCCCCGAACCACGTGATCAGGTAGAGCAGACTTCACCGCCTGCATAATCTCGTGTTCGTTTCGGAACTTCCTGTGAATGTAGCCGTTAAAATCCTTCGCCCGTTCCGGATGCGATATATAATCCCTCCGCCAGATAATCACCGCGGATAACTTCGTACAGTCAATACTTTTTTTTGGATGTATGCCAAATGATGTCACGAAGAAATGATAAAATCCGTGCGCGTAAGGTAGTTCGGCTAGCATATGAAAATTCATAGGACTTTCATAGCCAATAACGTTCCATATTAAACTTCTGAACACAGTGGTAGGTTTCACGTCAATGTACCTGATGATCGAACCAAACAGAATATCCCAAGTTTCGTCCATTAATCCTGGAGGTCTGTCATCCATGAATAAAATATCAACAGTCCGTGGGTCAAAGTGCATTAACTTGGAAAGGAGGAAAATATTGTACCATTCACATAATGTGTGATAGATGTTGTGAGCTTCAATCCGCATAACGACAACAGTGAGCGTCTCGTGGATTTCAGTTGGAGTGGGCATTACAGACGGGTTAAACGTCTTCAAAGTCTGGAACCACCCCTGTAGAGGAGTTCCTTCCTTGCCAGAGGAAAAGTAGTACGACGGGAGACTACTCTTGCATGGGATTGCGAATGTCTTATTGTGCTTAATGAACTTGGCATTATGTAAAACTGCGAATTCGTTAGCGTATCCTATAAACTGATCTTCACAAGCATACGTCATTCTTTCAGGCCATTTCTCAACATCAATATCCGTCCTATCTTCGTATTTTGGTGGAATTGCTCGAATGATAATCACGATGATGAAACATAGTACGATTAGTATACCGATCTTTTGTTTTTTCTGGTATCTTTTGCATAATGACATAACCATTCTGCTGTACGAATTGCGGGCAGGACGCATATGCGTAAAGATGTTAGATTGTAGTATTACGAATGTCATGCAGAAACGCTCACGTCAGTCCCAGTATAGTTTCTCATATAACGTGCCACATCGCCAACGTCAGACCTACAACAAAACAATGGGTCACATAAATGAAGTAAAATTTCCTCGACAGTCGCGGTCACAACGTGGACAAAACTAATAGTGGCATTATGTTGGAGGACACGAGCAACAATGAATCACACCTGGAGCACAGGTATGTTGTGGCCTATGAACGACAAGACGCTCTTTAAATCCTCCCAAATTTTACTCCGATATTAAATATCTACAAGTTAGGACATTCGCCATCTTTTCAAACAACAGAAGTGGTACTAGTGTATCTTGGGCCCAGCTCACTAATTCAGTAATTGTAACGCGCGTAATTGTAACGCGCGCGAAGACCGGGACCAGCAGGGTCCAGGTCCCGGTCTTCGCGCGCGTTACAATTACTGACTTAGCGAGCCATGCACAAGGGTACATACCACTTCCATTGTTTGAAAAGATATCGAGTGTCCTAATGTCGATATTTAATATCAGAGTAAACATAGGTATGATTTAAAAGAGAAATGTTTCGTTCATACCACAACGTATGAACTGTCCATGGATTGCCAAAAGAACAACTCAGTAACACTGGTGGATGCAGGGCTGCAGGTAAGGAATTAGTAATTGAGTATTTTCACTCCATCATTTCTGATGGGTATTGGGTATTTCAAAATTTAATTGGGTAAAATAAAATCACACTACTGTTTACACATCAACAGACAGCAATTATTGAATAGTTTGCTTCGAAATGAAAACATATCTTGGCATTTCATTAGAAATGTTTATTGTTTGCTGCAGCATGATAAAGGTACCACAAAATTGTTATTGCTTTTTGATACTCGCTACTTCTGTTTTCAATTGGGTTGTTGGCAATATAAATTGGGTATTTAAGCAAATACACAGCTTATCTGGAGCTCTGTGGATGTACCCTTCAAACACTTTAACGCAAAAAGAACTTTTAACGGCAAACGTCTAAGCCATTTGATATTGACCTTGGGCATAGGGGCAGCAGGTGTTGGTAACAGCTCCATATATGGTGTTCAAGTCTGAGTGAAACATACGGAGACCCGCAGTGGACGTAGAATTTGTTTTATTATTAATTCGTTCCCTCAATTTAAACAAAACAAGATATATTGTCCATGGGGCGAGTTGTCCTGGAAATCTGAAGTGAGTCGAGTGTGCCGAAACCCAGTCGGGCGAGCTTATCCAAGTTGGAGGGAGTCGCGTAGGCTAAACCCAGTTAACGTAGCTGAGGCGTGTTATCCTACTGTCTGTTTTTGTGTCGACGAACTTTTGGCTATTAAACACATTAAATCTAAAAAATATTTAAATGTAAGTAGTTTTTCATCAATAACAAAAAAGTCACCCTCCCATTTAATTGCCAAACAAGAAACGAGACAAAGCCACGAAGGCCAGGTTTTTTCCAAGCATAGACACTTGGATAACATAATTATACCCACTTTTTGTAGACTAGATGGCCGTGGCCTGCATGTCGCGCCTTGGGGCGAGGCACGGCATGGACACTAACAAAATAGATATAGTAGATGGAAAAACTTTAACGAAAAAACTTTAACCGGACACGGACGGAAGGACGGACGTATGCCAAAATGCATAAAATGCGCTTTCCGCAAGCGGGTGCGACAATGATGATAAACACCCATGTGAAGTATCAAGGTAATGGGTGAAGCAGTTGCAGAGATAAAGTACACGAAAAAAGTTTAACAAAAAAATTCAAAGTAATTTGACCTTGACATTGTGCACAGGGGCAGCACGGTTGGGGGTTAGAATGAAAGTATGGATGATGATAAACACCCATGTGAAGTTTCAAGGTAATGGGCGAAGCAGTTGCAGAGATATAGTATAACGAAAAAGTTTTAACCAAAAAACTTGAACCAGACGTACGTTAAAAAGTTAACGTTGAAAATGGCAAGTCAATTACGTAGAAATAATAGGTGAAGGTAAAAAAATGGTCAAATGTTGGATAGTTGTATGTGATAGGCACCCCTTGGTTATGAAGCTGTGAAAGTTTGGTGGTCCTAGGTGGTACAGTACCAAAGAAATCCACTTAAACACGAAAACTTAACATTGTAAACGCGAAAACTTAACATTGAAAATGGCTAAGTCGACTGCGCGGCAAAAATGGGTCAAGTTAAAAAAAAAAGTAACATGTTGGATAGTGATATGTGGTGGGCACCCCTTGATTATGAAACTGTGAAAGTTTGGTGGTCCTAGGTGGTACAGTAACAAAGAAATTGACTCAAACACGAAAACTTAACATTGATTGTGGACGCCGCCCGCCGCCGCCGCCCGCCGCCCGCCGCCCGCCCGCCCGGCTTTCGCCAATCCAATAGCCTGGATTTTTTTCCAAAAAACCTGGCTAAAAATGATTTTCATATGGGAAATTAGCTTGGGGGCTAAAAATAGATTTTTTTGAAGAAAAAAAATAATTATTTGTGGACCAATTTTCAAAATCTAACTTGTTTTCTCAGTTACATCATTTCAAAGCTATCTATGCAGGTTTCGTAGTGAATTTCCAAATGTTCGTTGTTTGACTCCTCCCCCACTGCTTCCTCCTCTTTTTCCCCCTTGTTAAATTCCCATAGGAATATCATTTTTTCGCTATAAAATCAATATTTGATGGAATTTGGGGAGGGTGAATTTTTTGTTATTGGTGAAAAAGTAATTACATTTAAATATGTTTTAGATTTAATGTGTTTAATAGCCAAAATTTCTGCAGCACGAGTTTATCAGCTCCAGATCAGCCGATCAAGCTGCTTTATTTCAAGCAAACTGTTCAAGGATTTTAAAATAAGACATCAACAAATATTGGTAAGATTGGCGGTAGAGACCGAGTATTTATTCCATTGGTCACACCAATGACTCGCCCTTATTACAACAACAACAACGTCGCCCACTCCAAAGTAAGTATTATTTGAATTTTCCTTAATATTCAACGGATTTTGATGAAATATGGCGCAGCCAACGCGTCTTCATGAGCTGCATTTGGTGGTCCAGTGAGTTTGGCACAGACTTATGTCGTTTTTGCGAAGACTCGATTTCCGTGTCAGAGACACGGAAATCGATTCTTCGCAAATCGATTCTTCGCAAAAACGACAGAAGTCTGGGCGAAAATATAGACCACCAAATGCAGCTTAACAAGACGCGTTTGATGCGCCATATTTCATCAAAATCCGTTACGAATAAAGGACACTATAAAAGAATACGTACTTTGAATCGGTACTTGTTGTTGTTAGTACCACGTGATCATACACCTTGTATCTACGGCTACAGTATTTTGATGTGATTGTACTGCCAGCATCATAATGAACTAGATTGGTCAGTAAGCGAGGCTTACGGAATACCCCCGCGTGTGCCCAGGTACCCCTAAATATGTAAAAATAATCCAAGTGTGTGGGCTTGTGACCTTGACTCTGGGCTTAGCGGGGGCGGCACGAACGTGAATTTGTCACAGTGTGGTAGAGGTCCATTGGAGTAATGCGTGTGTGAAACGTGAAGCAGATCCAAGCAAGGAAATAGACGTTATAACCGATTTCTCTGATGTTAAGTTTTGTAAAGAGACTAAGTATGTGACTTTGACCTCGAGATCAGCGGGATGTGTCACAGCATGATAGTAGAGCCTTAGAGGAATGCATGCATGAACTATTAAGAATGTTCGATGAAAGAAATAGAAGTTATAACATATTTCTCTGATGTTAAGTTTTGTAAAGAGACTAAGTAAGTATGTGACCTTGACCTTGGGATCAGCGGGGCTGGACGGTCATGTATTAGTCACAGCATGATAGTACAACCTTAGAGGAATGCACGAGTGAAATATTAAGAATTTTCAATGAAGGAATTAGAAGTTATAACTTATTTATCTGATGTTAAATTTTTGTAAAGAGACCAAGTATTTGATATTGACGTTGGGATCAGCTGGGGTTGCACGCTCATGGATTTGGCGCAGCATGGTAGTAGAGCCTTACAGGAATGCATGTGTGAAATATTAAGCATTTTAGACGAAGGAAATAGAAGTTATAACATATTTCGCTGATGGTAAGTTTTGTAAAGAGACTAAGTATTTGACCTTGACGTTGGGATCAGCGGGGGTTGGACGGTCGTGGATTTGGCACAGCATGGTAGTAGAGCCTTACAGGATTAATGCATGTGTGAAATATTAAGCATTTTAGATAAAGGAAATAGAAGCTATAACATATTTTTTTACCTGATGATAATTCCAGCACAAAAATATTTACACAATTTCCTAACATTGGATTGGTCCGTAGCAAGTCTCTGTCCAGAATTTATATCCCAGTAAACTCCATGCCAAACTACTTTCCGTAACCGTGAGGCGCAGGTAAAATAATTCTTAAGAAAACGGAAAATAAACACATTTTTTGATGAATTTCTTTCAAATGCTGGAATTATAAGGAATGAATGGCCTTTTTGTGGAATTTATCGGGGATATAAACTTGGAAAAGTCGCGGGAATACTGGACGAGGTCTTCCGGCCTTCGTCCAGTATTCCCGCGACTTTTCCAAGTTTATACCCCGATAAATTCCACAAAAAGGCCATTCATTCCTATATTAAGTTTAGTGACAGACGTACGCACGCACGCATGGCACGCACAGGCGGACAACCTGACTCCAGTATACCTCCACAACTTGTATAAATATAACACCGTAACTTGTGAATATAGAGAATAGTAGGTTAGTGCCGTGAATGGGAAAAAATATCTGGCAAGGCTCAGGAAACGGGATGGGCGAGGCTCTGCCGAGCACATCCCGTTTCCGTGCCGCGCCAGATATTTTTTCCCATTCACGGCACTAACCTACTATTCTATTTATCCCGTCAACACCTTCAAATGGCTGTAAAATGCAAAAATTGTATTGACTGGTTATCAAAAATGTTTCACGGCACCGTGTTTCTTGGCACATATGCACTGTGTTGACGGGATAAAATAAACACAATTCGGTGTTTACACATGTATCCTGTCTACAGGTGTGTAATGGCCGTTTGTTTCAAATGTAGTGGGATCATACATGTGACTGAATATCTATATGAAGTATACCTGACCATGTTCTCCTTAGAGTATATTATACAGAGAATTGAGTTGCCATCTCCGCCATTTTAGTTTGTACATGTTATCGGACAGTTTCACCTCTTGGAGGGTTTGACACCTACAGCAAATAATGACAGAAAATATAATACAATTTGGTGCAATACGTCCCACATATATAGAATGACAACGTCCTATAAATATTATTTCAGCAGACTACACAAAAAGCTTGATATCTGAACATTTCTACCACCACTCACAAATATACAATGGACACTTTTTTTGATGTGCAAAATGTCAAATAGATGCACTGTCTATTATTATAAATACACCTGCCGCAGGTAAAACTTGTATTTACTCGCATAGCAGGCAAGTATACTGTAGTGACAATACACTCAGATAACTGCAGGCTCTCTGGTGACCTTTTGTGAAAAAGTAGGACAAAAAGTAGGAACTTTTTTCGCAAAAAAGTAGGAACATTTGTTCATATTTTCTTACCTTTGACTTTTACTTTGAACATTTCTTGTACTCACGGTTACTCGGAACATGGTGTTTCAGTGATGTCTTCTTGTTGTGGCCTTGTGTCTTCAACATTACGGATGCTGCCAGTCTGAAATTGTTTTTTTTATTCTTTGAACTAACATTTTACAGCAATATAGACACCAACTAAGAGCATGCCTTTTATGGTTTTCAACCAGTATATCAGCATGTATGAGGTCTGATCTCGGTGTACACTGTTTGGCATGCCATTACACGGCGCTAAGATATGGGTCTGGCAAGCAGTGTGGAGTCTGATCAAACTAAACATGTGTATGTTCAGCTGGATGGAAAAGTTATAAGGTCCATTTTCTCGGTTGATGGCCCAATTTACTTAATATACTAATGTGTAGCCTATGAAGACTAGAAATCTATCAATGTGCCGTGTATTTAAAGGACAAAATACATTTCCCATAGACTATCATGTATTTTCATATTTTGTTTTTAATTTATACCAACGGGACCAGGGGCGGATACAGAAATAATTGGCGGGGGGGGTCTGTAATTACAATTCGGCATAGCTGACCTCCGCAAGCACGAAATCGTAAAGTTGGGGGGTCTGGTGGTCCTCCCCCAGGAAATTTTTAAATGCCAGATCGCCGCAGATGCGATTTCCTGACACCTAGGCCACGAAAAAAGTCATCCAACTATTTGAGTATTGTAGATTTTTTTATTTTTTTTGTCGGGAGCAGGGGGGGGGGGGGGGGGTCCGGACCCCCTGGACCCCCCACTGTATCCGCGCCTGGGGACTGTGCAAGGTAGCTTCAGAAATGTAGTTGCAACTGCTGAATAATTTGAGCTATCTCGTCTTGTTCGACTCATCCATTCATGAGATGTGCCAGTCCCTAAACATGAATTTTCAATCGATGTGTGTGCCAGTCCCTAAACATGAATTTTCAATCGATGTGAATGGCGATGTCATATGAAAAGTGACACAAAATGCCAACATCAAGTTATATATTATAAACTACTTCAGAAAACTTCAATGTAAAAAAGTATTTTAAATTGCATAAATTTATTGCCCATTTAACTTGGTTGTTTAATTCAAATCAATTTAGTATTGAAACAGCAGCAGTTTGAAATACATGCACGTCTATTTGAAATATAATTTGTTCCTCAATATACTGATTCAAAATTCCCAATGCAACACTCATATAAACATCACAGTGTTTACCTTTTACACACAGATTTTAATTCCTAATTAGAAAATATACAATACAATATACAATATTATTTATTAGCATTAATTGCCATTAAACATGTACACGTACAATGTTTTTCGCTATATACATAAATAGTCAAAGAGTGAAATCGTTTAAAGATGTATCAAAATAGTATAACCATTGTCTGAAGTTGGCAGTGTCGAGCGTTATAAGTAGCCTGCGACGGCATGCGTCACTGTATTTGTATAGAATGTGTGCAAATGACGTCGTAGGTTGGCAGAAGTCCCAGAACAGGTGCGAAGGAGCTTTCTCACTACACTGACTCCGTTTTGCTTTCTGTTTATCACTCAGCAACAATTGACAATTGATGACAACCCAAGTACCCTCAGTCAGAACATCATCGGATAAAATATTATCAATGTTTATGGGCAGTGTGCATCCAAGAGTATATTACAACACTCACCTGAGAATACTGTATGCTGTTCCGAACTGGCAGGCATCTGAGGTATCACAAACATCAAGGCCACAAGAAGACACCCTTGAGCACTCTATATAACATGCACAGCTTTTTTCTGTAAATAAATCTCATAACAGATCAGAACAGCATAGTTTTTAATTTTTGTTAGCTTTTCAAATGAAAAAGTAGAAAAAAGTAGGAATTTTGGGAATTTTGATGAAATAGTAGGAAAAAGTAGGAATAAAAAAAAAGTAGGAAAAAGTAGGAACGCTTGAAAGCCTGTAACTGTAAACAAGTCACTGGATTCGATACAGTATGTATTGTAATACATGTATTTATCCCGTCAACACAGTACGTATGTGCCGTGAAACACGGTGCCGTGAAACATTTTTGATATCCAGTCAATACAATTTTTGCATTTTACAGCCATTTGAAAGTGTTGACGAGATAAATAGAATAGTATGTTAGTGCCGTGAATGGGAAAACTTATCTGGCGCGGCACGGAAACGGGATGTGCTCGGCAGAGCCTCGCCCATCCCGTTTCCTGAGCCTTGCCAGATATTTTTTCCCATTCACGGCACTAACCTACTATTCTCTATATATATATACAGCACTGTGTATTGTTCTTACTGTTACAGTCTTTACTGAAATCTCAAACATTTTACCAAAGGGTCAATAATTAAACCCTTCAGACATCAGACTGTGTATATAAATTTGATGAAAACAAGGCATAGCTTGCTGTAGTCAGATGTCTCCCCATCATGTTGCACCAAATTGTATTCATGTGTTTGTCATATTATTAGTGGTACATGTGTGTCAAACGCAATAAGAGGTAAAACTGGCTGATGGCTTGTACATGCTAAGATGGCCGACATGGACACTCCATGCACTGTGTAGGATGTAGTAAGAAGAGAATGTTCACATGTATGTTATGTATATATCCAATCACATTTACGAAGCAATTACCCATGCATCATTAGATGATCAGGGGCCCCACGGGTCCTTAAGCACAAATATATGCTAAACATGTGGATATGGATTATTTGTGCAAGATACTTTCGGGTTTCGAGTTAAATATTTCGTTAGATTTCCCATAGGGCACACCTAGTTCTGAGTACATAACTATAATTACATTTCATTACACTTGACCTAAGAATTTTGATAATACACATTTTATTAGGTAAGTTTATGGTAATGTTTGCGTCATATTGTAGAATTGTCTCTCAATAACAATATTGCGAAGAATGAACGTCAGCGCACTGCATGTTTTTTCTATAGTTTAGTGTAAATGCCATCACGCACAGTTTTACTATGTAGTGTGGTGTAGCTATATAGTGCAACGGTTCCAGAGCTCCATATAAGGTGCGTATTGGCGTACTTTACGATATTATTTTAACTGAATACGCATTGATTATCAAAAGTGGGAGCACAAAATACGCACAGCAATGTGAAAATACGCATTGATTTTTAAATTCAGTAGTGAAAATACTGTCATCAATTTGAAAATTCACTTAGTTTTGTTTGTGCAGCTCAAATAAGTGAATGTTTAAATTTGTTATATATTTGTTTATCATTTGTTCCTATTTAGTAATGAAGTGAAAGTGAAAGGGTTTATCGTCCCACCAACAGCTAAACGGGGTTTAGTAATGAAGACAATCAATAATCCATTTGTAAAAGTAAAATACGCAATGATTTTCAAATCAGGGGGTATAGCAGAGCTCCAGATAAGCTGCGTATTTGCTTAAATACCCAATTAAAATTACCAAAAACCCAATTGAAATCGGAAGTAGCGAGTATCAAAAAGCAATTAAAAATTTGTGGTACCTTTATCATGCTGCAGAAAACAATAAACAGACCACACATATAGCATATTTTTCTTATTTTCCATGAAAACACATCTTGGTATTTCATTAGAATTGTCTCCAAGGAGACAATTCTAATGAAATGCCAAGACATGATTTCATTTCAAAGCAAACTATTCAATAATTGCTGTCTGTTGATGTGTAAACAGTAGTGTTATTTTATTTTACCCAATTAAAATTTTGAAATACCCAATTGCTTCAGAAATGATGGAGTGGCAATACTCAATTACAAATTCCTTATCTGGAGCCCTGGGTATAGTACGCTTTAGACACAAAGCTTATCTGGAGCTCTGGTGCAACCTCTTGCCTATTGCCTATAAAGCGGAAAACGTGCAGCTAGGGCACAACTACATTAACCTATTGCATTTTTTTTGTAATTGTATGCAAAATTTAAAATAATTTCTTTAGGATTATTCTTATTTCCCAAATGAAAGTACATTGTACATGTATATGTTGTGGCAATGGTCACAATGTACATGTATATGTTGTGACAATGGTGGTCACATTGTACATGTATATGTTGTGACAATGGTGGTCACATTGTACATGTATATGTTGTGGTCACATTGTACATGTATATGTTGTGACAATGGTGGTCACAATATATATGTCCAGTTAACTGAAAAAACATCGCTAAACGGATGTGTTTCGCTCTTTCATCGGTCTCTTCTAAGTGTTCTGTATCTCTTATCAGGAAACAGAAAAAATAAAAGACATACCGGTATATGAAATAGTAAAAGAAGTCCATTTACATGATTTAGCGAGATTATCTGAGCTAGCAACCAAACTACTGTCTGTTTCACCAAAGCTGGCCAAATTTTACGGCTATATAAACAATTCAAAAACAATATTTTTTTCGACAATATTAAATTATAGCAAAATTTAAAAATGAGCCTATACCGGTACTTTTTATTTCGTGAAATTTGGTCCAATATTGACTTTATTTTAAAAAAAAAAATTTCCACATGTAAAATCCCTAAGACAAAGTGAAGATGATCATTTCCAAGCTAGGTTTCGGAATCAAAATTTTTCGATTCCTCCTCCAGGTTCTCCATCTCTTTTTTCCCCATGTTAAATTCCCATAGAGAACTCCTTTTTCGTAATAAAATCCATATTTAACAACTTTCACGAAATAAAAACAAGGCTCATCCTTAAATTTTGTTAAAATTTAATATTATCGAAAATAATATTGTTTTTGCATTGTTTATATGGCTGTAACATTTGGGCAGGTTTCGCGAAACAGACAGTAGAGCAAGGTATATAGTTCCCACATCAGTAAAAGTTACTTCCCTTTGTTATTTACAGATAAACACTGTCGGCCATTTTGAAAGGCAATATTCCATTAGGTCCTATAGACAAATAGTGAAAATAATCCCATTTTCGGAATTATTAAATTTTGCACGCAGCACAAGACAGTTGTCTTTCCATATAAGATTTGTTTGAACAAAATAGATTTGTTTAGGCACTAAAATTCATATCGACATATTTATGTTCAATCAATATCAAAATTTCTCCTATTTGTTACATTTAGTTTTGCCCACAAAGATGGCGGACAAGGAAGACTACTCCATGTCACATTAGCTCATCTGGGAACTATGTATTCCACAGTTTCAATCCGCTTACTGGGTCCCTCCCTTGTCGCTCCCTTCCCCAGGCCCATACGCAGGTGGGGGTGGGGGGGTGCGACAGGTGCGCACCACCCTAAATTCGCCGAGGTCCGCTATTTTTCAAACAGTAATCTCAACAAATCTTGAAATGCATGAAAATGCCACCGTTGAAATCCGAATTTAAATGACATAAAATGCAGGAGAGTGCATTTCGGGCCATCTAGGTTTAAAAAAATTCAGGGGGGTGCGTCAGGGGCGAGCCCCATGTAGTGGCACGAGTACGCTAGGGGGTACCCCCCTAGCGTACTCGCGCCACTACATTACATGGGGCTCCCCCTGACGCACCCCCCAAAAGAAAATCCTGCGTACGGGCCTGCTTCCCTTCCTTAGCAAAGTAACATCGTACGTAGTGGTAGTTGCACGTTTTCCGCTTTATAGACAACATGTAATACAGTGTAACGAAATGTAATTATAGTCTGTTTCACGAAAGCTGCCCAAATTTTACGGCTATATAGACAATTCAAAAACAATATTATTTTCGATAATATTAAATTAAAGGACAATTTAAGAATGAGCCTTCTTTTTATTTCGTGAAATTCGGTCAAATATTGATTTTGTTATGAAAAATTGATTTGTCTATGGGAATTTAACATGGGGGAAAAAGTGGTAAGGAAGTGTGGGAAGAGTCAAAAAACGAAAAAAAATGGAAATTTACTCCGAAACCTAGCTAGATATCCATGTTGGATATGATCTAACTAAGAAAATGAAAGTTAAATTTTAAAAATCGGTCCAGTATTTCTAAAATTCAAAAACATTTCCCCATGTTAAATCCCCATAGACATCTTCACTACTCTGTGAAGATGTCTATGGGGATTTAACATGGGGAAATTGTTTTTTCGCAATAAAATCAATATTTGACCAAATTTCACGAAAAAAGAAGGCTCATTCTTAAATTTTCCTTTAATTTAATACTATCAAAACAAATATTGTTTTTGAATTGTTTATAACAATTTATATGGCCGCAAAATTTGGGCAGCTTTCGCGAAACAGACTATATAGAGTTATGTACTCGGAACAAACGTTACAAGCGGTTATCGTCATATTTATTTGACTAGCAACCAAACCCACGGTGCATGATCACGTGGTTACAACAACAACAACGTCGCCCACTCCAAAGTAAGTATTATTTGATATTTAATTTTTCCTAAATATTCAACGGATTTTGATGAAATATGGCACAGCAAACGCGTCTTCATGGGATGCATTTTGGTTGTCCAGGGAGTTTGGCACAGACCTATGTCGTTTTCGCAAAAACGACAGAAGTTTAGGCGAAAATACAGAGACCACCAAATGCAGCTTAACAAGACGCGTTTGATGCGCCATATTTCTTCAAAATCCGTTACGTAATAAGGACAATATAAAAGAATACGTACTTTCAATCGGATTGATTCTGGAAGTTTCAGTACTTAATTGGTGTTGTTAGTATACACGTGATCATACACCTTGAAACCTATGATCTATGGAACGCCAAATCTACATAAACTCAAATATATATTGCTAGCAACAAATATTTGGAGCTAGCAATACATATTTGGAGAGCTCTCGAAATCATTTGGAGAGCTCTCGAAATCAAGTAATGATATCTCGAAATCATTTGGAGAGCTCTCGAAATCATTTGGAGCGAGCATTATATAACATTTGATTTGGAGAGCTCTCCAAATCATTTGGAGAGCTCTCAAAATCAATTAATGATATCTCGAAATCATTTAGAGAGCTCTCGAAATCATTTGTAGCGAGCATTATATAACTTTGATTTGGAGAGCTCTCTAAATAATTTGGAGATATCTCTAAATCATTTGGAGAGCTCTCGAAATCATTTGGAGAGCTCTCAAAATCAATTAATGATATCTCGAAATCATTTAGAGAGCTCTCGAAATCATTTGTAGCGAGCATTATATAACTTTGATTTGGAGAGCTCGATCTCTAAATCATTGGGAGCTATCTCTAAATCATTTTGAGAGCTCTCGAAATCATTTGGAGAGCTCTCGAAATCATTTCGAGCTATCTCTAATTCGTTTTGAGCTAGCAATATATATATTATTTGGAGCTAGCATTAAATCGCTTGAAACTATGAAAACGATGTCTCCCTGAATTATTGAATTACGCATTGAATTACGCAGCACGATTTACCCAAATATACCCAAATCTTCATTAAAAATAACATTTATGATTATATTATATACTTTTTCTACAATATATCATTAGTATATCATATAATAACCACATTTTGACCGAAACATAGGAAGAATAAAGCATCTATTTCTGCGGGAAAACGATTAATATAGCATATTATTATAAACGGAGACTACCGAGACTCATTAATTATGTCTCAGTTGTCTAACTTTAAGTTATCATCGACCATGATTGCATATCGCACATAATGTGGTTGTGACTGGAGAAATGTGGTTTATGGGTTTTGCGACCAGTGTAGATCCAGATCAGCATGTGCATCCGCAGTCTGATCAGCATCTGCAACATTCGTCATTCCATAAATGAAACCCCCATGCAGTCATGCTTCGAACAAGCAATGTAGGTCGTTACCAGGCTACAGAAGGGATCTATTTAATCGGAACCAACACTGCATGGTCACAATTTCGATAAGCCCCATTTATCCAGTCACAGCCACATATACATATTAATGCAGTATTAGTTTTAAAATATTGGTAGTTTATATATTTAAATTATATATTACTACCGTATATAAATATATAATTATACTAGTTGACATAACAGTTTTCACACACTGTCTCCTTGGATGTCAACATTAGAGAGATTCTACTGTTTTTATGAGTATTTCAATTAAAAATCATCTAGCATAAGTGAATCGCGGTATTCTCCCTTTATTTCATGTACAAATATTTCCATTTTGCATAAAAACATTAAAAATGGCCCTGGTATAAGCAAATTAATGACATATATTATGTAAGTACAGTCCAAACATCATTATTATAATGTGTATAGCTTTATTTATTAACAAATATAGTAATTACATGAAGATTTGGGTAGATTTGGGTAAATCGTGCCATCCCAAATTTAGTGCGACTTTACCTAGACCGGAAGTCGCCTGTCACACGTGAAGTAGTGAATACACATATGTCGAGCATGTTTACAGCACAGGTTGAAGTAACGGACCGAGGTCTATAAATAAATTAAATATGCCTAAAAGCATCAATAAATGAAAAAGAAATAAGCTAAACAATTTGTGTTTACTCCATCCATATACTCCATATAATTATTGAAGATTACGAAGTTTTTAATAGGCTCGGTGCACATGCGTACAGATATTTTAAAAGCGCGGGAAGGGAGCGCGTATTGTTTTTTTCCTCCAGTTCCCACGTGGAGTGGTATTTGGAGCTAGCATCAAATCAAGTTTATAATGCCCTCTCTAAATCAATTTGAGATATCTCCAAATGAATTCGAGAGCTCTCCAAATGATTTCGAGAGCTCTCCAAATGATTTAGAGATAGCTCCAAATGATTTAGAGCTCTCCAAATCAAGTTATATAATGCTCGCTACAAATGATTTCGAGAGCTCTCTAAACGATTTCGAGATATCATTAATTGATTTCGAGAGTTCTCCAAATGATTTCGAGAGCTCTCCAAATGATTTAGAGATAGCTCCAAATGATTTAGAGCTCTCCAAATCAGTTATATAATGCTCGCTACAAATGATTTCGAGAGCTCTCTAAATGATTTCGAGATATCATTAATTGATTTCGAGAGCTCTCCAAATGATTTCGAGAGCTCTCCAAATGATTTAGAGATAGCTCCAAATGATTTAGAGAGCTCTCCAAATCAAATGTTATATTGCTCGCTTCAAATGATTTCGAGAGCTCTCCAAATGATTTCGAGATATCATTAATTGATTTCGAGAGCTCTCCAAATGATTTCGAGAGCTCTCCAAATGATTTCGAGATAGCTCCAAATGATTTAGAGAGCTCTCCAAATCAAAGTTATATAATGCTCGCTACAAATGATTTCGAGAGCTCTCTAAATGATTTCGAGATATCATTAATTGATTTCGAGAGCTCTCCAAATGATTTCGAGAGCTCGCCAAATGATTTAGAGATAGCTCCAAATGATTTAGAGAGCTCTCCAAATCAAATGTTATATTGCTCGCTTCAAATGATTTCGAGAGCTCTCCAAGTGATTTCGAGATATCATTAATTGATTTCGAGAGCTCTCCAAATGATTTCGAGAGCTCTCCAAATATTTATTGCTAGCTCCAAATATTTGTTGCTAGCAATATATATTTGAGTTTATGTAGATTTGGCGTTCCATAATGATCAGCTGATGATACAAATAATATATCAAACTCAGCCCATACTATCCAAACATTTTCCACTATTTCACAGACATGCAATGTAGCTGCGTTTGTCACGTTGCCATGATATGATATACAGAACATAATCACGAAATATTTATAAAACACTCACCTAATGTTGTGTATGTACACATCAGTTTACATATTCCGCCATTCTTCCGGGATCGTTGCCGCGCATACTAAACTATAAATAAAACTACACAGGCATATACATACAAGTGTCTGTCAATACGTGTCGCGACATGATAAACCCACCCAACGTGTCAATGTCGGCCGAAATTGTGTGACATTGCGACCAGTGTAGACCCAGATCAGCCTGCGCATTCGCATTCGCGCAGTCTGATCAGGGTCTATACTGTTCGGTACATATTCGGTGAAGCATCCAGCTTGATGCTAACGAACAGTATTGGTGTTTATCAGGTCGCGGGATTATGTTAGTGGGACATGAACCGGGCTGGTTATAGATACAGTGTTCCGTGTTTTGTCAGTCCGTGTCATTAGGTGACTGTGAATGGTAAAATGGCGCTCATGGTGACATCAGGCCCGTAGCCAGACCTGTTTGAAGGGGGGGGGGTCGTTTCGAAGGCTCAAGGGGTCTGAAGTATCTACCTGTTTGAAGGGGGGTCGTTTCGAAGGCTCAAGGGGTCTGAAGTATATATGGGGGTCTAAAAAAGTGGACCTCAAGGCTAAAAAAAGTGAACCTCGAGGCTGGGCGGGGGGGGGGGGGGGGTGGGGGGGGGGGGGGGGTTGGAGTCGTCCTACCGCTCCAACCCCCCCCCCCACCCCCCCCCCCCCTGGCTACGGGCCTGGGTGTTGTTAGTACCACGTGGTCATACACCTTGATTTTGTCATCAGTCAACATGTATTGGCATGTACAGCCTATGCTCAATAAATGTAAATCCAATAATTGTTTACAAGAAAACAATGGACGTATTCGACTGGCCCGTTTTTGTTAAGCACTGCCTAGCTCCGCCCACATGCGCAGTGGGTATACCGTACTGAACGTTCCGAGCTCAAGCGAATGAAAACGTACTCAATAGATCCAGGGGGCCGTTTCACTAAACTTCGTACGACTAAAATGTTCGTAAGTGCAAAATTATGATAGTCTGTAAATTTCACATTAGCAAAGTTTTCTTGCAAACAATTATTGGATTTACATTTATTGAGCATAGGATGCATATGCAGCCTATGCTCAATAAATATAAATCCATCAATTGAAATTTAAAGACGATCCTAAATTTGCACTTACGAACATTTTAGTCTTACGAAGTTTAGTGAAACGGGCCCCAGATCCGGCATTTTATACAACAACAACAACAACAAGTTAAGATGTTCGGAAAACGTAAACTTGCCGCGATTCTTCTTGAGAGTAGCGAAGAGGAAGACAGTACTGACTGTAGTGATGTATCATTGAGAGGTGAGAGGAGACGATACAAATGCATTATCACAACATATTTTCGATGACAGGGTCCTGGGACATAACAATATATGTCTTTTGATAGCAAGAATGGATCTATCCATGTTCACAAATTCATACCAGGCGCGGACACAGAAATCATTGAAAGGGGGTGGGGGTAGCCGATCTCAGCGAACGCAAAGCGCGATGCGCATCGTAAACTGGGGTCTGGGAAATTTTTAAATGCCAAACCACAGATGCGATTTCCTGACACATAGGCCACGAAAAAAGTTATCCAACTATTCGATATTCGAGTATTGTAGATTAATTTCTTTTTTACCGGGAACAAGGAGGGGGGGGGGGGGTTCCGGACCCCCTGGACCCCCCTCCCTGTATCCGCGACTGCATACAGACTTCAATGAGAGTTATCAGTAACCACTTGTGACTGGTTTTTCTAAAATCATAAAAAAACATATTTCTACCTTCAGACAACAGGGTGTAGGATCACGAGGTCTTTTGTTTTTATGTTAATGACGAAACTGTCATGGCGCATGAGTTCTGATGTAAATCTTATTTTTCATCAATACGACTGATGTCTCTTCTTGTTAGTGATAGCCATGTTCCAGCCATTAACGCTGCGAGTCCAACAATACCAAATTTAGCAACATTACCTCTGTAGTTTGTCTGAACTTTCAAGTCAACGGTTTTTGGATTTGGAATTATCTGCCGAATGTTCAGACAAACTACAGAAGTAATTTAGCTAACTTTGGTATTGTCGGATTCCTAGCGTTAATGGCTGGAACATGGCCATCATTAAAAGGAAGAAATATAAGATTTACCTCAGAACGCAACCATGACAGTTTCATCATTAAGACCAAAACAATATATTGATTGATTGAGTAATGGTGTTTAACGGCCTGTCAACAGCCAAGGTCATTTTAGGCCGGTTCAACGGGGTCAAGTCTCGTATGTCACCTGTTGTGATATCGGGGGTGGGGATCCCAAAATCAGAACTGAATATTTACAATAATATATATTCAGTCCTGAAATTAGAATAACCTGACCTGTTGCCAGGTCCTAAACACATCAGAGTCACTTAGCCCTGGCCCCTAAAAGTAATAGGATTAGTACTAATCCTACTACTCTTAACATTGGGTATAACCGGATTCAACTCAAGTGCCAGAAGGCCAAAAACGTACATGAGGGCCAAACCAGGTAGATCGGGATTCCGGAAGGGATGAATCCTGCCGTTCATTTTACCATTCGCATGCTCCCAACCAACCACCCATTGGGACGATACCATACATATGGCGATCGTTCATACATAATATGTGGCTGTGACTGGAGAAATGGGGTGTATGCGTTCTGCAACCAGTGTAGATCCAAATCAGCATGTGTATCCGCAAGTCTGATCAGGATCTGCACTGTTCGCCATTTCACCAATGGAACATTCTTTGTCATGCTTAGAACTAACAAAGAATATAGATGGTTATCAGGCTATATTTGAATGTTGATCAGGAGCTGCACTGGTCATAAACTTAACCCTTACGCTGCTGAATTAAATGTTGTCGTCTGTTGTTTATTTTCGATTTTTCGATTCTTCCCATCAAAAACATGCTTTCACAGCATTTTATAATTCTAAAGTGCTGTAAAACCATGTTTTTATTGAGAAAAAAGGCAAAATATAAAGCATTAGCAGATGTGCTCAGCAGTATAAAGGTTAATGACGGTTGAAGACGCTCATCAAACTGCGCGCTACGCTGGTAGCACAGCATGTGGTATAGGAGTCACTTCTCCACTGAAGGAATGACGTTTATTACGAGATGTTTGACTAGTGTAGCGTCTGATCAAATAGCACACTCGTGTAGCCCGATAATGATGTACATGCATATTGCTTGTCAGAAGCATGAAAGCTGTTTCATTTACGAAAGGGTGAACAGTGCAGATCCTGATCAGACTGTGCGGATGCACAGTCTGATCTGGATCTACACTGGTCGCAAAACCCATAAGCCATATTCTCCAGTCACAGCCACATATCAGTGTTTCACCAGCAATCGATTAGCACAAGATCTTTGCCACGCGTATATTCATTGTTATTGAATAAAAAGGGTTTACGCAAACTTACGCAGTGTGCTATACAGTCTGTTAAAGGTACATGCCCACTCAGGAGGCACAGCATGTTCTTTATATTAGAGACATCATCTGAGACGCTTTCTGGAAAAATAAACATTCATTCACCAAAACCCCACGTATTGATTGCAAATGTAGATGCTTTGATTTAACGACGGCATCTTGCATGTCGGCACCGACTATGTAAGTCCCCATCCGATAGGACTAGGCTAGCACGAAGTTGCCAAGGACACGCCGAATCGATCATTCGCAGCGGCAGATGTGGGAATCGAACCCGATCTGCAGTCCGACGCTCTACATAATGAGCTAATCCGGCCACCTACGTATTGCTTAATTGGCAATACAGATATCAGGGGCGATAACCGTGTTTCCTTAATATGTTAACGGACATTACCACCTCGACCTGCTCCGAATGGCCGATTCGGCGTGTTCTTGGGCAAGACAACTTCGTGCTAGCCTAGTCCTATCGGATGGGGACTTAAATAGTCTGTCCCGACATGCAACGGCATCGAGCCAGTGCCGTCGTTAAATCAAAGCATTTACATTTATGTGGAGAATGGGCAATTTCGGCCCGCAGGTGTGGGGACCAAATAGTGTCGCCGCGCTTGCGGCATGCAATCGCCGAATTCCGGTTAGTCTATATATTTTGTTGTTGCTATCCAGCAGAGTGCACTAAATGATGGCACAATGAATTAACTCCTTTATTAATTAATGGATGACTTCCTCGCGAACTTTCCTTTTCGATCTTTACCGCGAGGAAGCCAACAAGTTGACAATAACAAACAATACGAACGCCAGTCTCTGTCTCCATATCAATGGAAATCGAGAACATTGGGGTCTTCCTGCTTCAGATATTAAGTTTACGACACCGATAGTTCATGCATCACAATCTATCACACTGGTTCATGTAATTCAATCCCTCCTCCTAAATAAATAAGTCATATTACAATGCAAACTCGGAAAGCGCAAATCTGTAAAACAGAGACTGCCGAACCATTTCAACCCTACTGTTCACAACGGAAATGTGCAAACACAGCAGATCCAGGGGTCCGTTTCACTAAACTTCGTACGACTAAAATGTTCGTAAGTGCAAAATTATGATAGTCTGTAAATTTCACATTAACAGTGCTTTCTTGTAAATAAGTATTGGATTTACATTTATTGAGCATAGGCTGCATATTCAGCCAATGCTCAATAAATGTAAATCCATAAATTGAAATTTACAGACGATCTTAAATTTGCACTTACGAACATTTTAGTCGTAAGAAGTTTAGTGAAACGGGCCCCAGATGAGCCGGCCTACAGCCAGCCGTCCAATCGAGACCTGCAGTGTTTGTCAACAATTGTAACTTCACATATTGCTTTTCTTACAATTCCCTATCAGAACAACGAAAATATTACAAATGTATCAATGTCTAATATTTAGGCGTGAAATGGTCAATTTACATACCTGATGTTATTGTTTAACACCTCTGTCAGTACCTTGTATATTGTAATATCTAGACATGAACGTTGTAGTATTCTTGTTTGCCTCGTGTATCAATTTGTATTAAAGGTACATGCCCACTCAGCAGGCACAAACTTTTCTTTATATCATCCGAGACATTTTCTGGAGGAGAAAAAACATTCGGTCACCACACATTTAAGTAGTATAAATAATTTAAAAAAATACCATGCCTCATTAGCATATGAAAATAACCTGATACCACCGCGCGTCACTATCAGCAAAATTCCACCAGTTCTAAAAATTACGAGTGCCCGCTATATATATATATAATTAATTAGTAATATTTATTTTACTGATAGTGACGCGCGGTGGTATCAGGCCATTTGCATATGCAAATGAGGCATGACATTTTTTAATTATGTATAATTAAATGCGTCACTTGAAAAAATAATATTTTCGACAGATTATAAAGTATGTTCATTGCACATCAAAAATATATACAGATAATAAATAGTAATGTCTGTTAACATTTGAAGGAAACACGGCTATCGCCCCTGATATCAGTGTGGAAATTTACGTCCGATATAAAATGTATAATACTGTCAATCAATACGTGCAGTAATGGTGAATGAATGTTTATTTTGCCAGAAAATGTCTCAGATGATGTCTCTGATATAAAGAACCATTTGTGCCTACTGAGTGGGCAGTACCTTTAATATGTATACAACAAATGGTTGTGTTCATAAGAAACTTGGCAATGTCGAGTTTCTTGTGAAGGTAGTAAACGAGTTTAATAAACATCATCACTCTTGTAAGCTCCTATATTCATTCATCATGATGAATGCTTGAATCTATAAATGACAATCTGTGTAGATCTTGATCTGATGGCGTCTTTTTCTATCACATTTCGAAATTTCCCGAGTTTCGAGGGTTTCCAATACATTACATGTACATGCATATGCAAACAAGTTCAAATGTGAGACATAAAGGCTTAGAGATTATCGGTTCAGATCTGATTAAATTTCCATGTACGTACCACAGAAAAGGGGTTTATCATTATTGTTTGTACTTCATGATTCTTTTATTTACGGCCAGTATAAATCCTAATCTGACATGAGCAATCATGGCGCATGCTGCCTGGTCCATACAGTGGGGTCAGCGTGTAAGTGCACACACGAATGAACACGACATGTTGGTTCGCTACCCACCCAAAGTGTATGTTGTTACCACTCAGTTGAACCGTCTCGCCGAGACGGTTCAACTGAGTGGTAACAACATACACTTTTGATGCGAAATGAGAAAAATGCAGAAAAATATTTACATTTTGTTTTATACATGAATTACAGTGGGGCCAGCGTGTAAGTGCACACACGAACGAACACGACATGTTGGTTCCAACCTGTCGTGTTCGTTCGTGTGTGCACTTACACGCTGACCACACTGTAATGTTCAATGGAAGTCCAATTGGGATTTTCGTCAATCGACTGTGAATAGTGAAGGATGTGACAAGACTGCGATTATGCTCAATCAGTTTTTTTCAGATCCGTACATGTAAATGTAACCGGAAGGTCATTATTACATTTTATCCAAACTCCTATATCATATCCTATGATAGCCATATCTCCTATTTCCTATATATCCTATATTATATCCTATAATACCCATATATCCGATCTCCTATATCATAATTATCCTATATATATTATAATGCACAGTTAACACCTGTATATTTTTCTGAGCGTTTTAGCGTCCATCTTAAGACATGGCTTACTGTTGCATAAGCACAGCTCAACAGCTAAGTTTAATATCTTATGATGTGCGTCATTTGGGGCGGAATCTCAAGTCTCGTTCTGGCGTTGGCTTTGGCGCAGTGAGCGCGACTGTCGTCACTTCTTCGATAGTCGCCAGTGACGCGCATCGCCGCCATATTGCATATTTTGATAAACAATAAATTACATTATATAATTTAGTTTTGGTTTTGGTAATTGTAATTATAAATTATGTATATATGTCTTGCTTGTATCTGGCTTAATTGATGAAATGATCACATAATGACGTAAAAGGAGTTTTGGACGTTTCATACACTCCTTTGTCATTTTGATCACCGATTATCACTCATCTATTTTCTCGTGAACCGATTACTTTGTACATGGTTATCACATATGGCGTGCATGTTCGACTGTGTATACATCTACTCTATTTCATGATAATTGCGACATATTATGTTCAGGCACCGGCCAGATATTGATATTCTGTATCAATTGGCACCTTACTGATTCTAGTTATACCGGCCGTTAGCCATATATTGTATCTACGGTTCATGTCAGACAATTTCATGTTTGGGGGTTTGTGTTTATTTTAATACATACCCACCGTTATTTATGCCACATTTCGGTGCATTGTTAGGTTAGAACCGGTATTCTCATGTGTTCCCAGGTGAGGACCCTGATTGGCTGGCACAAATGTGCAGCCATATCTGTGTCTTCTCTGGTAGCATATACCGTTGTGTCCCTTTGTTTAAATTCCAACGCATCAGTGTAGGTTCTGATCAGACTCCACATATATGATATGTGCAGTCTGATCTGGGACTACACAGATCACATACATGCAGGAGCGTCAGTTAATGTACGAATCAGATTTCACCAATGTGCAGTCTGATCTGAAACTACACTGGTCGCATACGACCGGTACATCCTTTTTGGGTCTTTTTGCTTAGGGTCTACATATGAGTTTAGTTCGGTTCAATGACTTTTTCGATAGTCGCCAGTTTACGCGCATCGCCGACATATTGCATCTTTTGATAAACAATAAATTACATTATGTAATTTAGTTTTGGTTTATCTCCAGTTTCTCCAGACCTCAGCGATACAGAGCATCCCTGATAGTCAAACCCTTTCTCCCACCAGCATGTGTGTAATGGACGTGCTGTGACATAAAATAACCACTGTGGTTCCCCGTGCCAAGTTATGCCACGCTGCGTAACACTATAATATGTTGTAAGTTGTAACACGTTGTTCTATGTTATGAGCTGCATTTATTATTCTACGCACATATTGAAGTAACGGACCAATGTCTATAAATACATTACATATACCTAAAAGTATCAATACGTGGGGGAAAAACAGTTGAAAAAAAGCAACAGTTTACTCCCTGGTAGAACACAATACAATGTACCTATGTTTGTAATGGTCCGTACTCGGACGGCCTCCAGACAACGGACTCTCACGAAACAGTCAACCGATTTATATCATTTCCGCCAATTGCAGAAGTTAGGCAAATGTTAGCCCTCCGCAACGATATATCAACACGTTTTCAAGCTAGAGATTATTTTGTTCAACAAAATTCCGCATTTATCTCAAGTCGTAATACTTCGGTAGCATATTTCTGGCCTACACTACTATATGACAGCGCAAACATCTGCTTCAAACTACACTTTTACGTCGTCCGGGCCAGTTAAGAAACAGTTTGCATCGAAACAACATTGTTTCCAATCGAACATTTGATCAAACCTACATTTATACCAGTCCAATGTGTCACGATAGACAATTCAATCGCACCAACATTTCTATCATTTCTCGGGAAGCCATATTGTCTAATTGTTGATGGGTTTTCCCGATGACGTCATCGCTAAACTTATGATTTGTTGAGATTCGTGTAGTGTCACGCGTAAGCGTCATGTTACACTGACTGGTTACCAAGATACAAGATACAAGATTTTATTTCCAATTAAGGGCCCTCAAGGGGCAAACAATTTCATACTTTGATTACAGTGATTCATACATGAAAATAACAATTCAATACATGTACATGTAATGTAAACTTGTGAACAATCACTACCGCAATAAAAGCCAATAATGTATGTATGAGACTAGATTTATCCGCATTTCTCGAATGAATGAATCAGGAAATTGCCTAGTTCCCTCAAAATATTAGTGTTTTCACAAGATAGACCAGCCAGTCAACTGTTTACCTTGTAAGCGAAGCTAGGAAACGGTACCAGCTGACGCGTCACCGAGAAAATCAAAGAAATAAATGTGCCCGATGTCTTCTTACTAGAGACAAATGCGGAACTTTGTTGGAACAAAATAATCCATAGCTCGAAAACGCGTTGACATCTAGCGCATCGGAGAATACATCATTGCGGAGGGCTAACATTTGCAATTGGATGGAATTAAATAAAATGGTTGACTGTTTCGTGAGAGGCCGTTGTCTCGAGGCCGTCCGAGTACGGCCCATAAACACATAGGAACCTTGGTAATGTGTTATAACAGGGAGTACACAAAATGTTTAACTTAGTGATTTTTGTTCACTTATTGATACTTGTAGGTATATTTAATGTATTTATATGCCTTGGTATGCTACTTCAACCTCTGATTCCACGTTGTACAACGTTGTACCATGTTGTGCTACGTTGCTGCTACGTTGTGGTACGTTATGATACGTTGTGGTATACATTGTGGTACGCTATGACACATTGTGGTACGTTATGATACGTTGTTGTACGTTATGATACGTTGTAGTACGCTATGACGCGTTGTGGTACGCTATGACACATGTGGTACGTTATGATACGTTGTAGTACGCTATGACACATTGCGGTACGCTATGACACATGTGGTACGTTATAATACGTTGTAGTACGCTATGACACATTGTGGTACGCTATGACACATGTGGTACGTTATGATACGTTGTGGTACGCTATGACACATTGTGGTACGTTATGATACGTTGTGGTACGCTATGATACATTGTGATACGCTATGACACGTTGTGGTACGTTATGATACGTTGTAGTACGCTATGACACGTTGTGGTACGCTATGACACATTGTGACACGTTATGATTCGTTGTGGTACGCCATGGTACATTGTGGTACACTATGACACGTTGTGGTACGTTATGATACGTTGTAGTACGCTATGACACGTTGTGGTACGCTATGACACATTGTGGTACGTTATGATTCGTTGTGGTACGCTATGATACGTTGTGGTACGCTATGACACATTGTGGTACGTTATGATACGTTGTGGTACGCTATGACACATTGTGGTACGTTATGATACATTGTGATACGCTATAACATGTTGTGGTACGTTATGATACGTTGTGGTACGCTATGACACATTGTGGTACGTTATGATACATCGTGATACGCTATGACACATTGTGGTACGTTATGATACGTTGTAGTACGCTATGACACGTTGTGGTACGCTATGACACATTGTGGTACGTTATGATATGTTGTAGTACGCTATGACACGTTGTGGTACGCTATGACACATTGTGGTACGTTATGATACGTTGTGGTACGCTATGACACATTGTGGTACGTTATGATACGTTGTGGTACGCTATGATACATTGTGATACGCTATGACACGTTATGGTACGTGATGATACGTTGTAGTACTCTATGACACGTTGTGGTACGCTATGACACATTGTGGTACGTTATGATTCGTTGTGGTACGCCATGGTACATTGTGGTACACTATGACACGTTGTGGCTATGACACGTTGTGATACGCTATGGCACGTTGTGATACGCCATGGTACATTGTGGTACATTATGACACGTTGTGGTACGCTATGACACGTTGTGGTACGCTATGATACGTTGCGGTAAGCTATGACACGTTGTGGTACGCTATGGCACGTTGTAGTACGCTATGACACGTTGTGGTACGCTATGATACGTTGTGGTAAGCTATCATACGTTGTGGTACGCTATGGTACGTTGTGGTACGCTATGACACGTTATGGTACGCTATGATACGTTGTGATACGCTATGATACGTTGTAGTACGCTATGATACGTTGTGATACGCTATGATACGTTATGGTACGCTATGATACGTTGTGGTACGCTATGACACGTTGTGGTAAGCTATGACACGTTGTGGTACGCTATGACACGTTGTACGTTGTGGTACGCTATGGCACGTTGCGGTAAGCTATGACACGTTGTGGTACACTATGATACGTTGTGGTACGCTATGATACGCTCTGTGGCAGCGAGGCATAACGATGTACAACGTGGCGACAGCGACGCAGCGAGGCATAATAATGCACAACGTGGCACAGCGGCGTGACCAAAGTATGGGCATTAGTGATATTTCGTCTATTCGTTTCTTCGCCGCGAAGTGACGAAACTTAAGGTAGTTGTACACTTCTGCTGGTCCCATGTAAACCCTACTAATAAAACAATATAGCAACTAACATAAATAAACCATATGCATGTGACCAGTAAGTCATTATGCAGATACTTCTACCAATAAATATGCACACACACACACACATACCTGTAATATGGAAATAATAGACCAATGTTGATGTAGCACATGCATATTTACGTCTCTACACAGGTGTGTAGAAGTCAAATTATACATGTAAAACACAAATATGTGCTTATATTCTAACTGCAGCATATGGTGCGACTTCCTTGCTGGTAGCATCTACATAAATACTTATAGAACACATATATATATGTTTATTTGTGTAAGTAGCTAACGGTTTATGAGTAGTTTTTTTATTAGATTTCCATTTACTTTACATTGGGCCACAAGAAGGGTACAACAACCTTAAGAATCTGAAAGTTCGTTCCTTCGTTGGTTCAATGTACATATACGTGGCGCAGAGATGGACATTAAACATCAATTCATGCTCGTCTCCATGCGGCGTACTATCGAACTACTGTCTGTTTCAAGAAAGCTGCCCAAATTTTACGGCCATATAAACAATTCAAAAACCATATTATTTTCGATAATATTAAATTAAAGGAAAATTTAAGAATGAGCCTTCTTTTTATTTCGTGAAATTTGGTCAGATACTGATTTTATTGCGAAAACAAAATTCCCCCCTTCACGGAGTGAAGATGTCTATGGGGTAAATCCCCATAGACATCTTCACTCCGTGAAGGGGGAAATTTTTTAGAATTTCAGAAATACTGGACCGATTTTTAAAATTTAACTTTTGTTTTCTTAGTTAAACCATTTCCAAGCTATCTAGCCAGGTTTCGGAGTCAATTTCCAATTGTTTTCGTTTGTTTACTCCTCCCACAATTCCTTACCACTTTTTCCCCCATGTTAAATTCCCATAGACAAATCAATTTTTCGTAATAAAATCAATATTTAACCGAATTTCACGAAATAAAAAGAAGGCTCATTCTTAAATTTTCTTTTAATTTAATATTATCGACAAAAATATGGTTTTTGAATTGTTTATATGGCCGTAAAAATTTGGGCAGCTTTCGTGAAACAGACTATAGTACTATCGAAGGAATACTGAAGGTGTTTATCCCTTAGACCCTACACACAACAAGTGTCGTTTGCTGTTCCTTTTATATATTGCCTTATTTCTCAATAAAAACATGGTTTGACAGCACTTCAGAATCATTTCCAATGAAAATGATTCTAAGTGCTGTCAAAGCATGTTGCAAATTATGTTAATGTGTTGTCAAAGCATGTTTTCGATGATAAAACTGGAAAAATAGAAAATAAACACCAGACGACAAAAAAATTAAGATAGCGGTGTAAGGGTTCATCTTCGTTTCATGCTACGAAGAAATAAAGATACGAAATGTCTAATAAGTAATTACGGAAGCCCATTAGGGCCACTTCACTTTTTTCTATTTCCATTTATTCAAGATCTTTTCTTGAATTTTCCAGTTCTTTTCTTGAATTTTCACATTTAAGAATTCCGACTTTGCCAGATTGTTGTTAATTTTCTTACATTGTACTACATTGTACTAAATAATGCACATCTGCGTGCCTTGTTTGTTATCAAAGGGCCGTTCTAGTCGGAGGCGTGTAAATAATATAAAGCAAACGCACGTGTACGGAAGCCCATTAGGGCCACTTCACTTTTTTTTTGTTTACATTTATTCAAGTGAAGTGGCCCTAATGGGCTTCCGTAAGTAATCTGGTCTATTTTATAACGAATTGACCCCTTTAGGTTAGACACCACCAAATAGTTTTACTATATAATTTAACCGAATGCCATCCAATAAGGCCAGTCTCTCCTACTTTCACTATTCGTATGGATGCTGTGGGACCCACTTGTACATGACCTGCAGCCAGTCTGTACTGGTTCTGCATGAACTAAACAATAGGTTCACTTACTCCTAAGAAAGAAAAATCCAACCTTGTCATATCCGCCAATATTGTGTACATTTTTTGGCCACGGAAACTCCGTTTACATCAAGTGACCAACAGGGTCAGTGTTTTCTTTTAAATGCTACAAATATGCTGAAAACTGGTGTTGAAGGCACCCCAAAATGTTCCTCAAGTGAACTGGGTAGTAATGGATCAAGATTTGCAAGCAAACGGTGTCTGTGACCTCAAAACACCCGCACTATTTTTTTATACCGGACTACTTTTGCATACACCCTGGGCGGTTTCGCACCATTTGGTGTCTTCTAACCTATAAGTGTACCAGTCCCACTACAAATCATTCTACAATATTCACTATTCAAAAAGTAGCTTCTATTCCTGGATACAGTACCAAGTTTGGAGCAAATATCTCAAATGGTTGTCACACAGCAGCTGTGTAACTCCACCATGTGACTGTCCACATTCTGCCTTAATTTGAGCTACTACAGAACTATGGAGAATTTTAATATGATGATGAATTAAAAGCACAAATCTCCATAAAATCACATAACATTACCCTAAATAGTGTTATAGCTAACCATTCTACATATACAGACTCATCACTGAAACTATACCAACATGTATGCCACTCTGGAATGGTCGACAGACAAAAGGGTACTGGCTTGGAACGGTCAGTCAAGAAATTTGCTTTATAACACAGGAGGAAAGGAAAAACAATGTTTTCTGAGTACTAGTGTCTTGGTACTATACCGATATGCGAAAACAATACACTTACGCCTAATTTTGGCAAATTTTGGAACAGCGTCGCGATGTCGCGCCACTTTCCATAACTTCTTAATTGTCCATCAGCAAGCCAATATCAATGAAAAAAAATGAAAAACACACTATAATCACTGTTTCGGTGTATATTTCTGTCACATTCCAAGCCCAATCACCTACAGGTAATTTGCATTCACTGGTTTATTATATTTCACTAAATAAAAAAGCTGAGAAATCAAGATTTTAGAAGATTTTGAAGCCGATAACTGTCCGTCTGTGATACAAAAAGAACAAATATGTTGCATCGCGGAGTCCGCTCGATTATTCTTGTCGCAGTAACTTTAAATTATGTTCCCAGAGACATAGCTACAAGAAACATAAACTTACCAACTTCAAATTCTACACAAACATATCTCACATAGGGCCTAGGCACACCTTATAGGTTAGACCACCACCAAATAGTTTTACTATATAATTTAACCGAATGCCATCCAATAAGGCCAGTCTCTCCTACTTTCACTATTCGTATGGATGCTGTGGACCCACTTGTACATGACCTGCAGCCAGTCTGTACTGGTTCTGCATGAACTAAACAATAGGTTCACTTACTCCTAAGAAAGAAAAATCCAACCTTGTCATATCCGCCAATATTGTGTACATTTTTTGGCCACGGAAACTCCGTTTACATCAAGTGACCAACAGGGTCAGTGTTTTCTTTTAAATGCTACAAATATGCTGAAAACTGGTGTTGAAGGCACCCCAAAATGTTCCTCAAGTGAAACTGGGTAGTAATGGATCAAGATTTGCAAGCAAACGGTGTCTGTGACCTCAAAACACCCGCACTATTTTTTTATACCGGACTACTTTTGCATACACCCTGGGCGGTTTCGCACCATTTGGTGTCTTCTAACCTTTATTATAGTGATTGACCGTTCGGGCCATCGCCGCCCGATTCGTATCATGTGTCTGGGAATTCGGCCCTTTTGACCAAAGCCGCCAGTGTGCTACCAAATAATACTCTGTGAGTCTGGGTTTGGTCGTACCTATTTTCGCGTGCGTAATAATGCTTGTCCGTCCTGTCATCTAGTGTGTGTCGTGTTTATTATATGCTTATGCGCAGGCTGATCTGGGGCTACACTGGTTGCACATGTTACAAATTATACGCTGTTGTTGTTCCGGGCCGACTTAGTCGTCAAGCACGGGTTAATTCTCAGCACTATATAAAGCCACCCATGTGGTTGGCACAACCTTTCTCTCGACAAACAGCAACCAGATCAGACGTAATTTCATACCAGATAAGTATTGTGTTTACATTGAGTTTTTATTATTATCTTTTGTTGTACACATGTTGCCTTGTTTTAAAACTATTTCACTACGAAGTTGCTACATGTATCTAGCTGCACTACTGGGTATATGTTCTATATTACTCCATTGGTAATTTAGGCTTGGAATTAGATCCCATGTGTTCAGAGTTCGTGGGTCGGCCCGATGCGTACTGCTATCGAGGACGAAGTATTTATGCAACTTGCTTTCTAGTCACCGGCGCTGGGCGGTGCTGTTTTCCACTTTAGAAACGTCCCACTTTTGAACCGATATATCTCGGGGTATGTTTATGTTACACATTTTGTGAATGTACATGCGAGGTGCTGCTTAGTTTGTGAATACACCCGTGGTAAATTTCCACGAAATACGCGAAATTCAAAATGGCCACCAACCGGATCGTCTAATTCCACTTATTGCACGTGCGCGCTATACCTGTACTCGATAAATGAATTTAGCCAACGTGGTCCGATAATTGCGACACAGGCCAATCCGAAAATTGGAAAATCTCTTTACCATTGTTTTCATCATGCCACGCTTGTTCACAGTTGATAGTATATGTAGGGTCACCGGTACGGTACTTCAGGATCCTGGGTTCGAGCCTACGATACACATTTCCCATCCTGCCTAGATCACATGGTGCGTTGTTACATCCGAGATGGGCAATGCATGGATGTGATTTTGTTTGAGGTGGAGGTGATTTTTTTCGCGCCGATATACTGCGCGGTGTAATGTCTTGTAGTTGGTATCCGGTTCTGTCTCTACGAATCGTCATGTGTTCACAGAACGGTAACTACAATTGTTTTCGAACGCGATCCACTGGAAAAAGTAACTATTTCGGGTGTCCGACGATCAGTTATTTCTCTTTGACCGCAAAATATCGCGCGAATGCACCTAGTGATTCCCATAATTCTAATATGTTCGTTCAATACTTTAAGTTCAACCATAGTTCGTACGCTGCGAGATAACGGAATGAAATCGGAACATAATTATCATAATCGTATACTTGTAACCAAACTGCCATTTTATTTCTCTGCATACTTTCGCCAACGTGTTTACATGTAAGATTAAAGCGGCAATATGTCATCAGACGCATACACATGATTCTGGTCACGCATGCTTTAGCAAGACCGGGACGTAGGATTAGCAATTTCGTCGTCGTCGTCGGCATAAACCCTTCAACAATTGACATACTTTTCTAAGTACTTTCCAGTATTTGGTCATGAGGTGTACATAGGTATGCCGCCACATCGGTGCGCACATGACCACGTCCCAATGGCGTTAACGTTCATGATAATGTATTCAGGTATGCCGCATTGTTGCACCCACAAATGGCCCACACGTTCCCAATGGTCAAGGACACTTCATGGCAAGGTCACTACACTTGGTCATTTCAAATGTTAAGTTGTGTTTAGCTCGTATTTTACATCATTACATTGTAAGTACTTGTCGCATTTTAATTATATTCGGTCACAATGTGTATCCAGGTATGCTGCATTGTTGCGCACATGACCCACGTCCCAATGATCAAGGACACTGAATGTCAAGGTCATTAAACACTTTATGTCAAACACTAAGGATTTGGACAATATTTGGTCACAATATATAACTACGCATGCCACGTTATGGCACACATGACCATGACCACATCGCGATGGTCAGACAACCAGGGTCAAGGTCATTAAAGACATATTCATTACAAATATATATATAGTTTAGCTATGCGAGTTACATCAGTACCTCGTACACTTTACCCAATGATTGATTTGATCCAGTGCTTTCTAGTAGCACTAGCAAATTATCGCACTGTTACTAATAAATAACTTCCACCCTTAGATATAATGCCCAGACGTTACCCGATGCGCAATGTATAGCCGCGAGGCGACGTAGGTCCGGTGCGTCGTGGCCGCCAGAGAAACCGTGGACGGCACCCTGCCCAAGCACCACCGCCGCCCGTCCAAGCGGCGCCGCCCGTCCTAGCGCCGCCGCCCGTCCAAGCGCCGCCGCCCGTCCAAGCACCGCTGCCCGTCCAGGCACCGCCGCCAGGCATGGAACACCCACCCGTCCAGGCACCGCCGCCCGGCATGGAACACCCACTCGGCCAGGCACCGCCGCCCGGCATGGATCACCCACTCGTCCAGGCACCGCCGCCCGGCGTGGAACACCCACCCGTCCAGGCACCGCCGCCCGGCATGGCACCCCCATTCGCCATAGCACCACTCGTCGTCCAGGCACCACTACCCGTCCAGGCGCCGCCGCCCGTTGTTGCACCGCTATCCGCACGGGGACCGCCGGCCACCAATGCACCAGTGATCTGCGACACTGTACAGCTGAGTACGGGTAAGGACAATCAAATGTTTATGGAATTCCCTGAACAGCCACCAAAAATATGTCTCGATGATGAGAGTATTGCGTCCCATATTCCATTAATGTTAAAAACAAGATATGGAACAATGAATATATAAATCTAGTCACCTTGTTAAAAGGCTCACTTGTCGAGCCGTCCAATTGCAACATGCTAGTTGTGAATGAAAATGGTGTTCTCAAGTAAACCGATAACACCGACCCGTAAATTATGGTCGATCGAACAATGGTCCGACGCATTCCTCGTTTTTATAGAAATATACTGTCAGAAATACCCCGGGAAACTTGCCGAACTACTTTCATATTTTTCGACGATAAGGAGCTCGGCAAAGTCCCATGCCCAGTGGCAGCTATATGATGAACAATTTAGAATGCCCCGGTCCACGAGTTTACAACGTTGGGACCAACTAAACCCAAATCTTTGGCTAAAAATAATGACCTCACCATCAGCAGTAACCCGTACAGACAACTCTGGCTCGAATGCATCAACTGCCACACATACAGATAGTATTGCACCGCAAGCGCCAATCTGCTTATCGTATAATAAGGGTAATTGCACGTTCTCGGCTTGCAAATTTCGGCACGTCTGTGACAATTGTACAGGCCCGCATATGCGTGTGACATGTCCTCAGGTGTTTCGCACCCCGATCCGATCGGCCCCTTATCGCACCAGAGGCAACAACCGCGGTACCAGCGGCCATCCCAACCCAAACGTCACCAGGCTTACATAATAACTTAGGCTAAAACGCCCATTAATGTCGTGAAGTTAGCCACCGGAACTGTCCTCTTACCCAGATGATTAACCTACTGCAAATAGAATTAATGGCAGTTTTACACACGGTTTTGAACTTCATTATGATGGCCCAACGAGTCGCAATGGAGGCTAAGAACTTCAATCCTGCGCGTGAAAATCCTAACGATTAGTTAACCTGACAATCAAACTTACAAAAGAGGGTAAATTTAGGTCGAATGGCTGGCCCCTTTTCCAGCCCAGCCACTAAAAAATTTCAGAGTTAGCCCTGTAGGTTTAGTCCGTAAAAAGTCTGGAAATGAGTATAGGCTTATTCATCATTTACATCACCCAGAAAATCAACCTCCGTTAATGATTATATCGACCCTAACATTGTGTTCTGTAAATTACACACACATTTGATGAAGCGGTAGAAATGGTCCAGCAGCTTGGAAAAAAATGCAGATTTGGCCGGCCAAACTCGATATTAGTTCAGCGTTACAAATTACTACCAATATCGCCAGCTGATTTCGAGCTGCTAGGAATTAATAAAACACGAACGGGTTTTAATTACTACGATTAAAACTCTCCTTTCGGTGTTTCATCGCATGCGCCACATTCGAAAATTTTTTCCACCTTTCTAGAATGGGCTGGGCGCAAACATTCGGATTCGGATAATATCAAACACTATTTAGATGATTTTTTCAATCGGGGGTAAAGCAGGCACAAACGAGTGTAAACATGTCATGGACACATTTATTGGTGTATCGATCATCTATCTGTCCCTCTGGCCAGCGGAGAAAAACGGAAGGTCCTACAACGCGACTCTGTTTTTTTTGGGCCTTGATATAGATTCGGCGGAAATGTATGTTCAAATACCACACAACAAGCTACTTCGAAACTTCCGGTGAAAAAAGTTAAGTACATATTAAGCCAAAAGCCCGAAAAAAGCCACACTGAAAGAAATGCAATCACAACTGGGAAGTTCTTGCGTTTGCATGCAGAGCAATAAAACCGGGCAGGGTATTTAATCGCCGGCTCATAAACTCGACAATTGGTCTAAAACACAAGCATCACAAAGTGCGTGTTAACTCCGGAATGAGAGAGGATTTACATATGTGGCTTGCATTTCTTGATAGTTACAATGGGGTAACGTTCTTTAGCGATTACATGTGGGTGGATAACCACGATTTAGAATTGTTTTCCGATAGCGCAGCTACGAGGCGCCATGCAGGACAGGTTAATTATGTGTACAAAATTGAGTTTTGTAACACTAAAAATCACAAAATTCAATTCTGTGTCCCAAAATTCAATTCTGTGTCACAAAACTTCAATTCTGTCAATTTTCTGTGTCACAAAATTCAATTCTGTGTCACAAAATTCAATTCTGCATACGTTTCGTATACAAAATTCATTTTTGTTATAAAGGATTCAATTTTGATAAGACAGAATTGAGTTTTGTGAAGAAAATTCAGTTTTTGTTGGGACAGAATTCATTTTTGTCACACAAAAATTAGTTTGCGTAGGACAGTCTATGTCATCTCTACGTTGATTGTTTGAGACGGTCTTAGTCCATTTTACTAAGATTTGGTGGAGTACACTTGCAAGTTTAAATATTTCAATGCGAAAATTATAACCCAATATATCAATATTATACTTCTTTATGGACAGTTTATTTTGGTTACATTATGATTACAAATAGAGTGGTCACACCATATAAGCATATATACTTTGAAGGAGAAATAAGGAAAATATTACAGAATTTTCCCTCAATTATGTAAACAGGGTCAAACATAAAGTAGCCGGGACATAGCTAGACCTGAGAGCATGCCCATATATAGAGGAATACCAGGCTAGTGTATTTTGATATCAAGTTTATTCAGGCAAGGCTAGGAAACGCCTAGGAATTACCGAGGCTTTGCCGAGAGGAAATCCTACCGTTTCCGAGCCGAGCCTGATAAACTTGAATATTAAAATACACTAGCCTGGTATTCTAATTTATCAGGTAACGTTTTATGCTCGAATAAAATGACATTCAGATGACGTCGTATTCTAACAGTAGAATCTAACCTTGTGAAACAAATGGTATTGGATCTGTGTCTACTAGTTGCGAAGTACGTGTTCGCAACTATGTGTCTACATGCAATTATTTACAGTATACACCATCTTAGTATCCATGGTATCTACACAAAATACTACAAATGGTTTCCTCAAATGGCCCAATACACACATTATGTTTATAAACACAGACAGCAGTCAGAGCACAGGCCACAGCGCGTGTATTATTGATTTTAAACTGGGGCAGATGTACCTTGCGATACACACAATACATGACGTCAGTACTCTCGCGGGAGAATCTACATGTAGCATGATTATGTACAATTATAATGCAAATGAGTTTAAATACGATATGGGTTTGTCCAACGTTTGACTGTTTGGAGATAGTTGAAGCAAAATGGCATAATGAGGAACTGAATCATAGGCAGAATGAGAAATGAATCTCGACATTGAAATGTGTAGATCGGCGACGTGACCCATTTCTCCAGTGGCAGTTTCTGACCAATGGTAGTCCTTCTTACATGCGTGTGCAGAATTGACAGAATTGAATTTTGTGACACAGAATTGAATTTTGTGGCACGAAAGTGAATTTTGTGACACAGAAATTGAATTTTGTGACACAGAATTGAATTCTGTGGCCACAGAATTGAATTTTGTGACACAGTTGAATTTTGTGACACAGAATTGAATTCTGTGGCACAAAAGTGAATTTTGTGACACAGAATTGAATTTTGTGGCACAAAAATGAATTTTGTTGACAAAATTGAGCCATGTCCCATTTGGCGCCCCGTAGCAGCGGGCGTAGGTATGGGATTCAGTGTGTACTTCAGTGGGCATTGGGCATATGGGGTATGGCCACGACAGTGGTTCAAAATAGGCGTAACCAACGACATCACGATTCTAGAATTGTTTCCAATCGTTGTGGCTACGTTCATCTGGTCGAGTTCTTTGAGCAACAAGAAGATTTGCTTCAGGTCTGATAATCTAGCCGTTTGCCACATTATCAATACATCAACAAGCAAATCTGAACGGGTTATGTCACTAATGCGAGTGTTTGTATTGCGATTGCCTCAAGCACAACATATTGTTCAAGCAAAACACATTTGTGGTAGCAAGAATGATGTTTGCGATAGCATATCCCGAATGAATTTTCAGAAATTCCGCAGACATTGCACAACCGCCGACCAACTCCCACAGCCTGTTCCAGCGTTATCTTTGGGCCATCTTCAAATGAATGTGAACACACTTCTCGATGCAGCCCTATCTAACAGTACACACGTGACGTATGAGTCGGCCACACACTATTCCAGTCATTCCGCATTAGTTTCAATTTGCCATTGATATGGCCCGTGCCTGTAAACCACATTACTCTGTTTATAGCACATAATTATGATAGAAACGTGTCGCCAGCTTCCATCAAAACATATCTTTCTGCTATAAGCTATAAACATAAGCTGGCAAACGACTCGGACCCTACTAAAACGTTTGTAGCGGCGAAAATGCTAGGTTATAACCGTCTGTGCCACCGAAAAGATATGCGGCTACCTATAACAATTGACATCCTATCGTCACTCGTATTATCATTGCCAAAACTATGTTTCGTCTAAGTACGAATCCTTACTGTTCAAGTCCGCGTACTTGCTGCAATTTTTCGGCCTATTTAGAGTCGGTGAACTCGTGGGTACACCACATCGGCATATTGGCGGCGCCGTTGAGGCTAAATGACAATTTACGTTTTTTAAATAACGGCATTTCATAAATATTCGCCAGTCAAAATGCGATCAAAGGGGCATTTCACAAAACGTTTTCATAAACAAATTAAATCACGAGACGCAGATATGTCCAGTTGAAAACGTTACGTGCATTCTTACTAGTGAGACCAAGCACGGCAGACAACCTATTTGTCCATGTTAATGACGCACCATTAACACGTTTTTATCAGTTCAGCGCGGTCTTGTCAAAATTTGTGTGAGATTTCTCGACCTACCCACAAGCCAGATTTAAAAGCCATTCATTCAGAATCGGAGGTGCATCATATCTTGCAGAATTGAATGTACCACACGAGTCGATCCGGAGACAAGGCCGCTGGTCGTCTGATGCATTCCGCTCGTACTTAAGATGAAGATTTGGAATGTAAACTTGCATGGATTTCACTGCAGTTTTCTTCCATCTTGCACCTACAACCATATCCAATTGTTGCTAAAGGTGAACTGCGGAATATTTTACAATTTCTGTTTATTAATACATGCAAGGGCATTAGGATATTTACGCCGAAAGGACTGGGCAATTGTAAATAATGCTATCAATTTTAATAGTAAGTAACCCTCATTGACATGAGGCTTCATTTGATTTCCGTTGAATATACTTGGTCCAACGCCGAACTAGCAAAATGTTCATGTTAAATTACTATACGCCCCCCCCCCCCCCCCCCCCCCCCCCCCCCCCACGCCCCCCCCCCCCCCCCCCCCCCCCCCCCACTCCGACATACCATGTGCGTTCACTGTTCGCCGTCCGTTCATTGTTTGTATCAATTTGGTTTCCACGCGTTAACTCTAATTATTTTATACACTCATAATTAATCATAATGTAATTCGGCATATACATCGATATCAATGTCGGCATACACCTATTGAATTTGGATTCGTCCAGGTCAAGGTCACTGTTGCTACAATAATTCATGGCTGTTCAATAATCGCCGTTCCGCACGATAACTTATGTGTTTTCGGGCTTCATAAAAACTTTCCATGTGCATTTATATCAATGATGACGAGATACCTAGTTAACTTCGCATGTATAAGGCCAAGGTCACTGTGGCCACAAATATATCATTATGCAAAATTGTGTTTGTTCGTCGCCGCACATTAACTTTAATTCTGGGTGTCGTATATTATAAAAGCTTTACATTTGCATTGCTATCAATGGCACCAGGACACCATTGAATGGGGGTTTGGCCGCCCAAGGTCAATGTATGTGCATTATTGTCAAGGGTCATTGGCCGCCCCGGGTCACTGTTGCTAGAAATGGGTTACTATTGATTGTTGGCGGCTCACAAATCGAGCTGACTTGCTAGGACTTGCTACATGCAAGACGAATCTGCAGATACTTGATTTAGTGCTAGTTGTTTCAGACGTGTGGGTGGCCGGCTTCTCCATCGTCTACTGGGCGGAACAGCGTGCCCGCCACAGCTTGGGCATACACCTAGGCCTCCAGGACACCGGCACGGCCATCCGGTGGTTCGGGATTAGGGGCCTAAGATGGCATCGGCTAATGTCTGTTATCAGGGCCAAACTGCGCCAGTTCCCGTACCCGGATATTCTGATACTGCACTGCGGGGGGAAATCGTTGGGGCAGGTACGGGTTGGAAAGTTGGACCGTGATGTCAGAAATGACATTGAACAATTACAGGCTACACTACCTAACACGCTTATAGTATGGTCAGAAATCACACAACGCGCTCCGTGGCACTACTTTGATTCGCAACGCAGCGCAGAGCAGACCCGCAGGCGCCTCAATCGAACAGGCGGTCTTGCGGCCTGCAATGCAGGCGGTTGTGTGATCAAGCATGTGTAACTTAAATCTGAATGTCCATTTCTCTTCCGGGCGGATGGTGTACATTTTTCGGAATTTGGCAATGATCTTTTTATTAACAATATCCGGGGCGCAATCATACAATTTTCAAACTTTACCGATAAACCTGTATATCCATCGTAAATTAACAGGCCCATCTACCCCTCAACGTCATCGAATCACGAGCAACGCCGCTACACATTACAATGTACGACCATCATTTTATGTATACCCATAATTGGCGGAATTTGTCAATACCAAATTTATGGCGGATTGTTGCGGGTGGTGAGATGTTTGATAGTTTTGATATATCATATCAGTTGCACAATACCTAGCTGGTTCTCTGCAGATGGCGCGTGCACGGACCGTCCCGGCACAAGCTCGCTGAAGCTGGATGGAGGTTCCCGTCAGCTTCCCCCGAATATCATTGGTCTGCAATTCATTCATCAGTGTAGCTGCTGAGGGCCACCAGTGCTATCGGGGGACTGCACTATGTGCTTCCTAGCATTGCCGTGCGGTAATGGGCATTACCAGGTGGTGGTAATGGGCATTACCAAGCGGCAATGTTTGCTTGCATCCAAGCGGATCCTTCTTTACCAGGCGGTAATGGGCATTACCATGCGGTAATGGCGCTCACATGTCACCACCCGCAAACATCTGTCCGCCACTTATGAGGCCTGTATTTGCTTCTGTCCAATATTTCTCCAATAAAAGTCGCGGCCACTTATTGCCAAAATCGCCTTCCTTGTCCATGTTGTAATTGTTATTATGCTTGTGTTGGCGTGTGTGAGGTAGCGGATACGAACGTGCGTATTATGGTCATGCTTCTGTTTGTTACTATCATGATCAATTCACGTTGGTTTCCGTCTCCGGGCAGACGCGGTCACCTGTATGATACATATAGTTGATTCCCCAACATAAACCCATCTCAATTTAGGCTGTCCTCCTAATGTACCGCTCTGAACGGCCAATCATCTTGTAATAATACAATATAGCGCCGATTTTCTTACCGCCAGGCCATCCTACTATGTCATAGACGGCGGAAGCCGAACATTATTGGGGGGCCCAATGTTGAGGGCCCGAAGTGCCCGATAGCACTAGGGCTAGGCATGCCCCCCCCCCCCCCCCGTAAATTTTTGAAACGCCATTTCCTGCATTCTCAGCAAAGTTCTCAGCAAAGTTCTCAGCCTGCCGTCCCTGTATGTTTGTTTGGACATGTACCAGTCTTGTTTATAATGCCAGCCATATATAACCACACGTCGTGTTATTTGCGCAGTTGGACAAACTGCGCAAATAACACGACGAGTGGTTATATATGGCCTATAAAGGGAACATTGTTTGGTAATCGGATTACACATTATGTTAAAGGTACATGCCCACACAAATAGGCACACACTGTTCGTTACAGTAATTAAACAAGTGTATACTATTCCACCAGTTCTAAAAATTACGGGTGCCCGCTACTGTATACGGATATAATCATTTGCAAATGAGGCATTTTTTAATTATTTATACTAATTAAATGCCTAACCGGAAACAAAATATTGTCGACATATTATAAAGTTTGCTCATTGCACATCAACAAACTACAGAGAATAAAATGGAAACGCGGTTATCGCCCCTGATATTAGTGTGGAACTTTACGTCTGATATAAAATGTATACTAATGCCAATTAGTACGTGGGGTAATGGTGAATGAATGTGTACTTTCCCAGAAAATGTCTCAGAACATGTGTCTGATATAAAGAACATTTTGTACCTACTGAGTGAGCATGTACCATTAAAGGTACTGTCTCTCAGATCGTACCTCCAAATAAGCATTTCACAAAAACACTTGATATATGTCACTGGATATTGTATGAATACAGTCACAACTTGTTCGTGGTCATAAACATGCGTTTGTCGGTTAATTATGTCATGTGCATATTAAGTCGAGGAAATTCCAGTCAGTATCTGGGGAAAACACACTAGTAGTGACGCAATTCTTTCTCCGAGTTATCGACAAACCCGCGAGCAGTGACGTAAGTCTTCATATTATCACTGACTACGGCTTCGCTGCAGATGAAGCCAAGAAGATAAACTTATCGCCATATTGACAATATCAATGTGCATGATCACGTGGTTACAACAACAACAACAACAACAATAGCTCAAAGTGTTGAAAGCGAGCCCAACGTGACTCCAGAGTAAGTATTATTTGATATATTCCTTAATAGGCAACGGATTTTGATGAAATATGGCGCAGCAAACGCGTCTTCATGAGCTGCATTTGGTGGTCCCGGCAGATCGGCACATACTTATGTCGTTTTTGCAATGAATCGATTTCCGTGTCAGTAGACACGGAAATCGATTCTTCGCAAAAACGACACAAGCTTGAGCCAAAGTACCGAGACCATCAAATGCAGCTTAACAAGACGCGCTTGATGCGCCATATTTCATCAAAATCCGTTACATAATAAGGACAAAATGCTAGTGACGTAGTTGGTAACATCGTGGATAGTCAAAGCAAGGCACTGCAGACGTGGCTACTTTAGATGTGTTAGTACATCAGTGGGAAATATGAATTCTATATTTAGCAAAACTAGCAGTTATTAATATTGTTTTTACTTTCTCAGATACGGAAGCCCATTAGGGCCACTTCACTTTTTTTTAATTTCCATTTATTCAAGATCTTTTCTTGAATTTTCAAGAAAATATCTTGAAAATTCAAGAAAAGAACTTGAAAATTCAAGAAAACATCTTGAAAATTCAAGAAAAGATCTCGAAAATTCAAGAAAGTATTTTGAAAATTCAAGAAAAGATCTCGAAAATTCAAGAAAATATAAAAAAGTGAAGTGGCCCTAATGGGCTTCTGTACTCAGATCACCCACAGGGGCAAATATATTCAGGAAACCAATACAACTCTTCAGTTAAATGCTCAATATGTCACACAATGCACCCATATAATTGTGATCATAATATGGGCCGCGCTCTGTGAAAACCAGCCTTAATGACAACGTCATGAAAGCCTGAAAATGACGCTTAAATTTACCAACGTCACGTCGGATTTTGACACTTGAAATAGTTGCGTCATTGCAATAAGTTGACGTTGTCCTATTTATAACCGTACGCTTTACTATTTGTGGCTCACAAACATTTTAATGCTGTATACTCGTAACAGAATGTTACAGTTGTTTCCATAGTGGTTCAGATAGTTGTCGGTTTCCTTCAAGGAAACACGTAGTGATTTTGTCGATTATTTTTTATAATGTATGGACGACAAATGCCCTGACATTTGAAACTAAATAACCATACAACCGGTAATTTTTAGATAACGCCATCACAGAATCAGTATTATGTAACAAATAGAACTGGGCACAGGGCTTAGTTCGTTTAATTTACTGTTTCGCCAGCGCATCACAGATGTAAAATTATAGTAGTGCCAAAATATACGCCGCTCCTGGCATAGCGCATCATGGTGACACTGGGCCAAACATGTTTTAGTATTTAGTGTGTTGGTATTGTGTCACATTCATATTTACTGCGACACAATAATCATGATAATTGTAATACATAATTGTAGCCACCAAGGACGTAGCCTACTGATTTCTATCTGTATCTGCTACCACTTACGTGTACGGTGTCACGTATATTTAGCGACTTTCAAAAATATCACATTGAATCTGCTTGTGCTTTGTTTGTTATCAAAGGGTCGTTCTAGTCGGAGGCGTGTAAATATACCGTCAATGAGTCTGTGAACACTCATTTCTACTGTAGGCTGTTGAGTTGCATTGCACAGACGTCGCCGTTTCAATAACATCATTGTCTCGATGACGTTACGTTTTTTCCGTGCGTGATTCACATGGTGCTACAAAAAGTGAGATAAAACTATTAAACATAATTGCATTTTCTTTTCAGAATATTGTTTTTGAAAGGTGACCACATCAGAAAAAGTAAAAAAGTGAAAATCAAAAATTGTGTCATTAAGGCTGGTTTTCCCAGAGCGCGGCCCATATATAGGCACAAACTCATCTGAGACACAGTACCTTTTAATGCTTCTAAAAATAGATAAATAAAACGGCCATACATAAACACGCTAAAAGTAGTAACATAATATCGGACGCTGCGTAGCTGCAACTGATGATACAGTAATAACACTGTGTAATGAGATTTCCTGAGTGTTTATTTATAGATCTTTTCCACTGTGTACAATTGTATTCAATTGTATTGTAGTGTTCTGTATTTCTTGGAAAGACAGTACATATATGTACAATGAAAGAGGAAACAGTTCAGCGATACATATGGAAGCCAATACGGGCCTCAGGGTCATGAATGTTCTGATAAGTCGATATTAATATACATGATCAATGTGTGTCTGATTTTAACCTTTATAGATATTCAATACATGTTACAACTAAATAGTGAAATCCAATAATTACACAGTATGAAGCATATATTTGAAGTCATATTCACTCACCGACTTGTACAGGGATAACTAACAGAGGGAAGTCTTATTCCAGACCAGGATAGTTTCATCTGTACAGCGACACGACCTAGTTACCAGGTAACGTTGGAATATCGTTCAGTGTGTATATACACACACTTTGTCGTCTGCTGATGTTCGTGTGTCAGTAACAAACATGTAGTGGCAGCATTATAATGTGATACCATTAACCAGGGATCATGCATACAAATTCTTCCCAGCATTAACTGACAATAGTCTTGTTCTACTGTTCTAAGTACATACATATAATTATATTTCATTACATTGCACTATATATAGATAACCGGTTTCCTATAACGCGGAATGTGTGCAGTTATAAACAATAGTCCGATTATTCAAACGATACCTATATTAAGGCTACAGTGTATATACGGTATAGTAGTATACTTTACAATACCAAATAGTACGATAACCCGTTGAACGTGGGGGAAAAAACATTGTCGTCTGTTGATGGTTTAGACTTTTTTTATTACTCAATAAAAACATGGTTTTACAGCACTTTAGAATCATTTTCAATGGAAATGATTCTAAAGTGCTGTGAAACCATGCTGTCGGATTGGAAAAAAATGGAAAATATCACACAAGCAGCATACGAAAAATTGAATTCAGCAGTGTAAGTGCTGCTATCTAAACTATTTAGAGTCGAGACTGCCAAGCACGAAAATTGTCGTCTGCTGTTGCTTTATATTTTGCCTTCTTTCACAATAAAAACATGGTTTGACAGCACTTTAGAATCATTTTCATTGGAAATGATTCTAAACTGCTGTCAACTTGACCCATGTGTTTGATGAGAAAAATCGAAAATAAAAAATAAAGTGCAGACGACAACATTTAATTCGGCAGTGTAAGGGTTAAACCAACCAAGTAATCTACTTATCATTTACCCAACAACCATTGAAAGAACGGCATTTCATCTCACAGATTGAAGTAACATGCCAAGGCCCATGAATACATTAAATATACATAAAAGTATCTGTTTATTCAATAAGTGGTAAACAAGTAAGTTAAACGTCTTTTACTCCCTGCTATAACACAGTATTGTGTTCTAACATGGATAAACCTTTTTTCCAACTTATGTTTCCCCACTTAAAAGTCATTGATATTTTTAGGTATATTTAATGTATTTATAGACCTTGGTCAGTGTCTCAGTTAATTGCACATTGCGACGCTTTCGCCAATATGTATTAAAATAATCATTACATGTTCAGCGCTATATATATACTTGAGGGAGAAATCATTTATTTTTCCTGAAATGCATTATTTCACATAGAACTAACAAATGCATATATGTCATGATTAAAAGTATGCAGAATTATTATACTGAATTTATTACATTATCACAGCCATTAAATGGCTGTGATAATGTAATAAATTCAGTATAATAAAAATTAATAAATTTTTAAAGAAATTGAAAATTTCTCCCTCAAAGTATACTTTGCTACTAAAGTATACTTTGCAATGTTGATGAAATAGGCTACAGATCGTATGTAATAGTTATATTTCACATACAGCGTTACAATGATGAACACGAGTATACTCAACAACAGCAGGGAACGTAGAATTCTTTTTTATTAGTTGGTTCCCACGAAATAACAATTAATTTCCCTCAACATAACAATTAGTTCCCACGAATTAACACGAATTAACAATTCCGTTGCCTCAATTTAACAATTCGTTCCCACGAAATAACAACTCGTTCCCACGGAAATTAATTGTTAATTCGTGAGAACGAATTGTTATATCGTGGGAACGAATTGTTAATTCGAGGGAACGAATTGTTAAATTGTTGGAACGAATTGTTATTTCCGCCAAACAAATAAAACAAATCCATATCCCCTGCTGGGCTCTGTAGAAATTATTCCTAACTACTAGATGCATGGGCGGATTCAGAGGGGGGCGGACCCGCCGCGCGCCCCCACTAAAATTCGCCGAGTAAAGATGATTTTTTACAAGTTACAAGGCACGTTTCATGCCAAGTGCCATGTATTCCATGGATTTTTCGGTCGTTTTCTTATTGTTTCAAAATTTAAACGTTTTCAATCAAAAATCATGTCTAAACATACTGTGACAATGTCAAAATGCGCCAGAACGCAGGAAATGCGATGTAGATTTGCAAAATTTTCCGGGTATGAATGCCTAGCGCTATCTCCACTATTTTGCAATACTTCAATATATTATCGAACGAGCTTAGCTCGTTCGATAATATAGTCACGTATTGCAAAATAGTTACCCCCCCCCCCCCCCCCCCCCCCCCCCCCCAACCCGAAATCTAGATCCGCGCCTAGATGTCCAGAATATGTGCGCGCGTGTCTTTCTTGTTGGGTATACATAGACAATACAACTTCGATGACGTACAGCACGTATGATGTGCCACGTCAGGGGCGGATACAGAAATAATTGCAAGGGGGGGGGGTCTGTAATTACAATTCGGCATAGCCGACCTCCGCGAGCGCGAAATCGTAAAGTCGGGGGTCTGGGGGTCCTCCCCCCGGAAATTTTTAAATGCCAGATCGCCGCAGATGCGATTTCCTGACACCTAGGCCACGAAAAAAAGTCATTCAACTATTCGAGTATTGTAGATTTTTTTTGACGGGAGCAGGGGGAGGGTCCGTACCCCTGGGACCCCCCCCCCCCCCCCCCCCCCCCACCCCCCCCCCCCCCCTGTACCCGCGCCTGTACGTGTGTATTACAACACACCATGTGACGATATATATTATTTCATAAAATAGACTTTTGTCATTGTAATATACATCACAATACAGTTAGCTAGTGCAATACATACGTAACTGAGTAACTGAGACTGTAACATCAAAGTACTGAAAGTACTGAACATAGGGTGCTACAAGATTAAGCTAGATTGATTGATTGTTGGTGTTGCAGTTTCATTAACCCTTAAAGCGATGGAAACGACAATTGTCGTCTGCTGTTTTAAATATTTTTATATTTTCTCCTAAAAAACATACCGAGACGATTCTACTGCGCTTCCAAAACATGTTTTTAAAGAGATTAAAATATACAAAATGAGCAGACGGCAATTATATTGAATGAAATAGTTGGCACCGGATCGAGTATATTAAAACATACAAATTGTGGAAACCGCTGACAAAATGTTCAATGTATGGAAGCCCAAACTTGTTAGATTTGTTTTTGTCGTATTTCAGTACTTGCATTAATATGGGTATTAATATACGCTGTATGTGTTATACTGTCATTAATTTGTTCTCTGACTGTAAGTTATCACCTTAAATACTGACTTATTGACCCCCTTCCCTGAACGTAGAATTGGCCACCATAGACAAATGTCAATCAGGCCGAATTCAGGAATGTCACTAAAATCCGCCGTAAATCCATCGATAGAGAGAGAGAATCAGGATTAAACATCAGTTAGACCTACACGTGTGAGTTTTGATTCGCACAGGTGTCGGGTGAGTTTAAAAATAGGCTGTCGGAAGGTCAAACTTGATGTAGTTTCTGTGTTAAACGCGTCGCTTGTTTCGGAGAGTATTCGGAGGGGAGTTAACTCTGTTACTAAATTTAGCGATGACCGCACGATTTGTGCTGCAAATGGGGGCAAATCACGCGCAACAAAATAATCCGATGTATTTTTGTACGTAGAACATCCGTTGTTGATATTGTGCAGTGCAAGTAGCTTTTCATAATATTATTTTCAATTAGCGGTTGCGTATGACAGTTAAACGTTGAGTAACACAATGCATTTTGTTGTTATGGTTACTCCAAGATATCACTACCTACCACCGCATCGAGGGGGGTCTGGGGCGTGGCTAACTGTCGGAGTAATACAACAGGTCAGGTGATCAATACATATTCGATATCAGGCGCGGATCCAGGATTTCGGGTTGGGGGGGGGGCGTAACTATTTTGCAATACTTGACTATATTATCGAACGAGCTAAGCTCGTTCGATAATATAGTCAAGTATTGCAAAATAGTCGAGATAGCGCTAGGGTAGAATGAATAGTCATACTTCCGCTCTCGCTACAGTATGAAAGCGATGCTCTATAAATACGTTAGCAACTTTCTTGGTTTGCGACGCGATTCGAGATGCGGCATTTTGGAACACGATTATGATCGAACTAGTATACAAACGGTCCTGAAATTATCTCTACAAGTACAATAAATCATTATTTTCTGACTTGCGCATATCAAAACAGCATGGTATGGCGATATTGTGCTTTTAAACGCGGGTTATAAAAACGACCATCATATTTTCTGTGTGTTCTCCATTTTGTTTCCATTTCCCGATTCATTCGGATATCCCCGCATGTGAAACATTCAAATCTGGACATAATCACGTGTTTAGTGGGCGGGGCTATAGCGACATACACATGACGTCATCCTACAACTTTTACTACGAACCCACCGGAAATAGTAAATAGTAAGCGCGTTTGCTTCTGTTCGGGTGTCAGTAATACTTCAAATTCGGCTTTAATAACTTCCTTTATTGTTTGGTCAATCACACTTAATTTTGAATTCAAGCTTTTTCTTCTAAAACCTTTGCCTTTGGTTTTAAATTGCTTGTCACAATGAACACATGTAGTAGTATATAAGAGTCACAATGATACCATCACCTCTGGAAGGTACCAGCTACGCGCGGCACCTTCCACAGCATGATGGTATCATTTGTGACTCTTATATACTACTACCGCGAGACCATATATTTATGACATGAGAAGATACACCCTATTAGAGATAAGAATCCCTATGTTATACTCGGTATATATAATAACATAATGGTTCTAGTTAAGTGTGCGTGGTTGAAGACAGGTAGTCACGAGAGATGTTTTCGCACCGGTATTTACGAATATTGCAAACATCACCGTGCATGGATGCGAAGAGGTTCTGTTTCACATCGCCCATGTCGGCATTGTGGGGTAGGGACCAAAGCCGAGTCATTGCTATGTCCACCATGCGGTGGCACTCAGGCTACTCATCGAATGGTTAACAAGGGATTACGTGCTCGCAAGTATTATCGTTTAGTAATAATTCAAATCGGAAAGTCAGTTAGAAAGATAGAATCGATCTAATAAGTCACGGTGTTTCTACAGCATTAAAACACTGTAAAAACACATTATCAAACTAATTTTATAAAATTAGAAAATTGAACAGAAAAAACAAGTACCAATATTATTAGAGAAAATGGATAATACAATACAATTGGAATTGAAAGTTTTTAATGGCTGTGTTGAAGAAGTTTACGAAGAATACGGGGGTTATAATCCTATATATAAATTCTATAAAATGAGAACACTAGGCGATATCGAATACATGAAATACCAGCGTAATTTATTACACTCCGATAAAAACGTTGCATTTACAATAATTTAATACCGGCAAATTATGTCAACTATACAAGAGGCAAATACGAACATTAAGACGGATAATGCGTATCGGATATGAAACTAAGGCATATTATATAAAACTATTAAACCCAACGGATTCGTTTACGAACGTACATTTCTACGATATCATTATAAATTTATGTTGTAATCACAACACCAACCAGACGACAATGTTCCAATTACACGCGTTATGAAAATGTAAATTAGGTGTCCCACCTTACACGTATATTAAGTGTCCATTTATAGAGAGGTTTTACTTTACGATTACGTCTTCCGGGATGGAAAATAAACACACTGTAATATATATTACACACGGCGCATAGCCTTATCGATGGTATGTAAACAGGCTATCGATTTACACAGGTGGTGTACACAGTTTATAAACACTTAGTGAGGGTTATATAGTTCACGAATTTCCGGGATGGTTCGTTATTTAATTAATTTTAATAAAATTATTTATAATTTAAAGCTGAACACCCCCTATTATATAGAAAACATATTAATTAATATAATAAAATAATTAATTAATAATAAATAACAATTTTTTTTATTTCACCATCAAAGTTAAGTTTATATACGAGAAATAAACACAGTTCGGTGTCGGGACGCCGGCATTAATATCTCAACAGTGAGATAAGTTTCGCCACATGTACTTCACTCTGGCCGCTCTGCACATTAGCGGATGGAGGTAACGATGAGGTGGGGTCCGCGGCATCGGTCCAATGATGGGGTGTAGGAGATGTGAGTGTAACACACCTCGCTAAGCCGAAAAAAAATAAAAAAAAATAGAAGAAATTTAAGCGAAGGCTTAGCGGGGTGGACCCAGAAGGGTTTTGCTTGCGCGGGTTCGAGCCTCGGTCGAACCTAAAACTTCTTTTTTCTTTTTTTTCTTTTTAAATTGTTAATAATTTTCCTAAAATTTATTAATAAATTGTTTACTGCACCAATATAATTAATTTTATAATTTTCTTTAAATTAATTATAAAATTAATTTTTTTTTTTTTTCTTTTTAAATTGTTAATAATTTTCCTAAAATTAATTAATAAATTGCTTACTGAACCAATATAATTAATTTTATAATTTTCTTTAAATTAATTATAAAATTAATTATTTTCTAAAATATCACAATGGTGCTGTAACATTTCTTCCGACTTTATCTCCAAGGTTTTCCCTAAATTTATCCCAATCAGTACACTCAATTTTGGGCATGGTGGCGCGCGCCTTGATTCTTATATCATTTTTTAATTGTTCATATCTCCCCATTTCTTCCACCACGGATTCAAACTCTAAATTTGATATTTTCTTATCGGCCAACGCTTTGGACACCATAACGTCGATGGTATTTTTCTTCGACCTGGCGAGAACAGATATTCTATCATGTTTTCTACATTTTTTCTCGAGTTTTCCACCCGACGCCCTAATTACCATACACAACAACCCAGAAAGAAACGGCCGACACCGCACATAAAATCCCCGCTACAGGAACCGTTATAATGGTGGATATAGTTGCAGCTGTCCCCGCCCCACACAACACAGAAACACTCGCTAGAGCCGTGCTAGATGCTTCAGCCGTGTTCACCCGCGTCTATATTTTTTAGCGTTTCTTTTTCTATTTGTATATTCTCTAACTAAAATATACTGCATAGCGACGATATTATTCAACCTAAAATCTGAACTTCTTTCGTTAATTGTACACAGTGTTGATGGAGTGGTATTGACAATTGGAGCGTTGATTCGTTCATGATTTTCAATATATTAGTATTTACAAAATGAGTTCAATTAACAATGAGACAATGTGGAAAGAACTCTCTGGGTCACCGATTTTCGTAACAAAGTTAATAACACTACCTTTGGAAAGTCTAATTCGATCATAACCTGAGAACGAAACCACCGTCGAACTATCTCCAGAGATTTTAGTGACTCCAACACCCCGTTCTTCCCCATCTACTACAATATTTATCGCGACCGCGCCCACAGGTTTATCACTAACATTAACCGAGCAGACCGCCATTTGAATAACTTCACCTGCAGCTGTCATAGTGTATCCCCCACATTTATTACTCACTTTGGCACCGAACGAATATTCATAGTGCCCCCCAACCAATGGGCCCCGCTTCTCAGCCCAAACTGTTATGACACGTTTTGGCGTTTTCATTGTTCGCACTATTCCGGCAAGCGCACTGTTTGCGTTATATGCCTCAGTACGAATCTTATAAGAGGCCTCCTCAAGAGCTTTGGTCGCGGCTATACGATCATGTTTCAGTTTATCGGAAACTTCGGTTATCTTTTCATCTAGTTCGGTAAGTGCCTGCTTCTCTGCTGAGAGAGTCCTCTAAGCGCAACGCATCATAAGCCTCCGTAATGGTCGCCTGGTGGCCTTCTAGGGCTTTCTCAACACCCGACAGGGCCTCTTTTTGAAATTCGGTTATTTTTCCGTCTAGTTCATCAACCGCCGCTTCTCTGATGAGAGAGTCCTCTGAGCCCAACACCTCATAAGCCTTCGCAAGGGCTGCCTGGTGGTCTTCTCGGGCTTTCTCAACACCCGACCGGGCCTCTTTTTGAAATTCGGTTATTTTTCCGTCTAGTTCATCACCGCCGCTTCTCTGATGAGAGAGTCCTCTGAGCGCACACTTATAAGTCCGTAAGTCCGCCTGGTGGTCTTCTCGGCTCTCAATACCCTTCGGACCCCCTCAAACCCCCAACCGGGCCTCTTTTTTGTTTGGTTATTTTTTCCCTCTAGTTTCTAAATCCGCACTGTTGAAGAGTCCTCTGAGCGCAACGCCCCATAAGCCTCCGCAATGGCCTCCTTGTGGTCTTCTCGGACCCCCTCAACCCCCGACCTGGTCTCTTTCAGAAATTCGGCTATTTTCCCGTCTAGTTCAGTAAGTGTGGCTTCTCTGTTGAGAGAGTCCTCTAAGCGCAACGCATCATAAGCCTCGCAATGGCCTCCGCAAGGTTCGACTGGTGGTCTTCTCGGACTTTATCAATACCCGACCGGTCTCTTTTCGAAATTTGGTTATTTTTTTATCTAGTTCGACAACCGCTGCTTCTCTGACCAGAGAGTCCTCTGAGCGCAACACCTCATAAGCCTCCGTAAGGTCCGCCTGGTGGTCTTCTCGGGCTTTCTCAATACCCGACGTGGCGTCTTTTCGAATTTGTTATTTTTTTATCTAGTTCGGTAAGTGCCCCGCATCTCTAATGAGAGAGTCCTCTAAGCGCAACGTATCATAACCCTCCGTAAGGGCCGCCTGGTGGTCTTCTCGGACTTTATCAATATCCGACCTGCTCTCTTTTCGAAATCTGGTTATTTTTTTACCTAGTTCGTTTAGTTCCGTTTCTCTGATGAGAGAGTCCTCTGAGCGCAACACCTCATAAGCCGCCTGATCTTTCTCAATATCCGTTCGGACTCCCTCAATTTGTGCAGTCGCCGTCAGCACTTCTACTCTAACATCTGATATACTCCTGTGAATCCCGTTTCTGACCTTCGATATAGTTTTATTTATCAAGGCCTTGGTTTTTCCAGTAGTTAAAAAGTCGCCCTCTGTCGGGATGAATCCACCTTCTGCCGGTTCCAAATTCTTTGAATTTGTCACCCAATCGGAAGAACTACCTGGTCCGTATATACTCATAATAAAATTAATTATAATATTGGGCACCTATACTCAATTAGAAATTTCGAGAACTACCGAAATCGGGTAATCGTTTTTCAACTTTCTCGCTTGATCATCGAGAATAGAGACCGTAAATTCGTGGATATGTCCCGATTCCAAAACTTTCATCTCGGGGTGTGGGAAGTCTATGGTCACAGTCTCACCATAGAAACAGTCGCTGGCTTGCACTGTTTTCAGTAATGTGGTGGGAGTGCCGTCTACCGTGTTGTACGATGTGTTCACCCGATCCAGGTGCACCCTGAGAGTTTTCGTGAAGGTGAAGTCCACCGGGTTATCACCGACGTACTCATCCGGGGTAAACACTCCTTTGTTTGAGGAGTATGTCTCTCTAAAATCGAGTTGAATACCCAACCCCGGGGAGACCACTACCTTATTATCAGTGCTGATGGTCATTGTTGCGAGCCCGGTAGCATTCGATACTGTGAGGTTGATTATACCGTCAAGCTCTGAGTTGACAAAATCTTTGAGCTGTCTTATTCCCCACAGTCCGTGAGGCAGCTTTACACCGAATTGTTGTCCATCCTTCACATAGTAAAACCCTTCGCTCTTCCCCACATTCTGCCATCCAACCGTGAAGGTGATTGATCTGAGGCCTACCCGGCGTTGTCCGCAGCAGTTGTCGATTGATTTTTGAAGTTCACAACTCCCTTTTTGAACATTAGTGATAGTAGCAAACATAATAATATCTTTCAATGGATACCAAAGCATTTAGCTTTAATGCTAATGCAAAGTACGCGGTCGGAGGTAAATACAAGCAAAAAGACGTTGTTAACCTTGTACACCCAACCGTAACGGTTAGACCGGACAGTGGCTTTGCCACCAACTTCCCCTACATCTTTGAACAATATAGGTTGCCCAAGATTAATACGATGGAGGCGGTAAACGGGTGGAAAGCAACACCGATGCAGTTTTGGCAGAACCAAATAAATTTCGCTGTATGGTGCGCAACAGCAGGGTGTGGAGTTTCACATAAAGACCATCTGACATCCAAGAATGTCATGCTCCGAAGTGTTTACAACTTTCATGCGTATTATACTATTAGGAGGATTCTGAAAGAACTAGGTATTTCACTACCTCAAGACGACGCCTGGGATCCCATTTCCAACGCATACGACCGTATGGCGTTTGAAAGACTGTGTAACGAATTTAACGTTTCAAAAGACGCGGACTGGAGACAGAAAGCATTTCCTACCAGCACCGGCCTCGGGGACGTTCTCATTCGGGGCCAGTCCGGGAATTGGACGCAGACTGATTTTAGACACGATCACTCCGGTGACCACATCGTCAGTCGGAACGCCGGGAATTTTAACCCCGCGACTATGACTTTCGGGCCGGAAGTGTCTGGAGGTCGGCACTGCGGCGTGTTTTCTTGTAAAATATAACCTCCGAAACGGGCTCACGTCGATTACATACAGCAGGCTGCGGGGGTAAATACCGCGTGGGGATCATTTATGTTAGATAAAAGCACTGGATTTACTCAGGCCGGTGTTACCCACATCAACGACTCCATTCGCACGTACGTCTGGGCCATCCTCGGCGCACAGAAGCAAACTCGCAGTTCTATAATAGGAGTCGGAACGGCGTTTGATGCGCAAAAATAATTATTGGCACTTGTAGAGGACGCCATCTCAGCTAGGGTGGATCTGGAGAAGGCGATCCAGAATTATCAAGACGTTTTGCAGAATGCCAGCACTCCAGTAGACTATGTATTTGGAATAGGTCTTTATATGGCGCCGAGCAATATGATACTACGAGACGACCCGGTTGACGGTTACAATAATCAGATCGTAATCGCCACCGCCAATCAAAAAATCGGCCACAACGGTAACGTGAACACGGATATCATAAACCGCACCCCCAACATGATCGGGTTCGACAGTGTTGTAAGTGGAACCGATTTCATAAAACCCCCAAAACACAAAATGGATACACCTCCCTCAACACAATCGAACCCAGTACCCCCAATTCGTAAATTGGATGCACCATCGAGTTCCCCCAATCCAATCATCAACAATGTTGAAACACCAATCGAGATTGGAAGCACAACACACGAGGAGGAGAAATTAGCGCTCGTCGTCGCCCTCGTGGCGATCGGACTATTTACGCTTTGGTTTTAGGAACTCTCTGGCGAAGAATAGTAGGAGACGGCGATGGCCACGATTAAAGCCCAGGTATTCTCGGCGAGCCATCCGACCGTTTTTGATAATATAGATAACAAGAAGGAGAGGAGACCTCCTATCAAACCAGGCAGCGCGGCAGCCAACTTTCCTGCTAATTTAGCCAGGAGACTGGCGAGGGCTTTTAGTTGTTTTTTTATCCACTCCTTGGCTCCGCCGGATGGCGCGGGTGCTGGTGCGGGTGCTGGTGCGGGTTCTGGTGCGGCACCAGCATTGACAGCTACAAATAGAGACGATATAGATAGAATTAGGGTCGATATAATCATGCTGAAAGCTGCGATGATGGTGACTATCGTGACGCCCTTCTCTCTGAACAGAGTGCGAAGACGCTCACCGAGTGTCGTGTCCTCGTGCAGAACCCTCGAGATTGTTTCGCGGCTCCGACTTAATTGGCCGGAAGGTGCCTCACGGTTAGTCGAAGCAGCCTCCAAGCGAGCTTCTCTTTCATCCCGCAACGACCGCAGGAGTTTGTTGATCCGCTCGGTAGATTCTCTATCGTCACGGACTTCTCCAAGTTTTCTTTCTTCTAGCGCGATATGTTTGTCCAGCGCCGTGAGTTTGGAGAGGTTATTGACCAGTTCGCCCCGAGTTGTTTGCAGAGCCTTATCGAGTCTCAGGAGTTCGCGAAGAGGTAATGGTGGGTCATATTTCGTGCCGTTCATTTCTTTGACCGTAGTTTCCACTGTGTTAATAGCGTCGGTGGCTATACGAGGGACATCGCTGAGCTCGCTCATTTCTATAACGGCGGCCGTCTTCGCCAGCGTTTCGTCGGTAGACTGTAGGGTTTTTACCATTTGTTGAGGCAGCTGCGACCGATCATCGATCACTCCGAGAGCTCGAGCGAGGGATACTCCATATCGGTTCAATGAAGAGGGGGTGAGGAACCGGGTCGGGTCGTTCTGGTACGTCAGCAACTTCCAGCTCTTGCCCCATTTAACCCACAGGTCTCCTCTTTTAGTGCTGCGGAACTCCAACGTGGCATTGATGCCGTGTTTAGACACCTCACTCTCCCACCTTTTCACCAGAGAATCCGTTTCCTTGAGAGGCGCCAGCTCATCCTTGGAGATCCCCGCAGAAATCTCGTCACCCCACGCCCATGCCGGAGTTTCGGGTGGGGCCTCCCACATAGGGACACCAGCAGATGAAGTTCCTGGTGCGTCTGCTGGCGTCCCTATGAAGGTCTTTTCATCATCGCGGAAATCGTCTCTGCCGATTTCATCCATGTCAATATCGTAATCAGTCATATTTATAATTTTCTTAAAATTAATTATGTATTAAAGACAAAACCATACGGGTTTAATATAGTTTCACTAAATTATGTCTTCGAGTCAATACGGTCGCAAACTCAATCCATACCGCAGACTGCGTGAGCCCCTTGGGGCAAAAGGCGTGAGACAGAGTGTCGTTATTACGAACAACCCATCGACGATCGACCAGAACCAGCAGCTCTTGGTCCGCTTCCCCAACCTCGGAGCTAACGACGTCATTGTGCCGGGGACTGTTCGCCTCGCTTTCACTATTTCGCTGACGTCGACAGACGAGGACCGAGCCGTCGTTCAGAACCTGGGTCGCGCCATAGTCAAGAAGACCATGATAAAGATTTCTGGTAATGAGGTGATGTCGATCGATGACAGCGACGTCTACCATTGTTATCAGGACCTGATGAATGACGGCGCAAGAGCGCGAAAACGCTGTCTATCAGGGTATTGACACCAGCAAAAATAAGAACGTAACCAAACTTAGAATCGGGGCTGTTAACAAGGCAGATAACAACGCGAGTGAAAATGCGGTCGCGGGCGCTTACGGCAACCGCTTCTACATCCCGCTCGACTTTCAATTGCTGGAGAGTCACATGCCCTACTATCAGAGCGCTTTGGCTGACCGCCTCGAATACGAACTAACGTTCAACGACTACGGCCGAGTTCTCATAGCCAGCGACATGTTATCGACGTATACGATCGATAATGTTTCGCTGGAGTACGACATGGTCACGATGCCCGAACTCACGCGATTGATCAGAACCCAGTACGCCGAGCACGTTGCCATACTTTACGACCGAGTTCTTCGCCATCTCAAGATGACGAAAGACAATGGCGACACATTGTGGAATATTAATGTCAACGTACCCGCCCGCTCGATGAAAGGTATACTGATGTTGTTCGAGGATGCTCGGTTCGCGTTCGGTGATAGAAAAACCGACAAATTCTATAACCCCAAAATCACAAAGGTAGAGGTGACGATCGAGGGAGTACCCAATCAACTCTACAGCGCGGGTCTTCGCGCGGACCAGCAGTGGGACGAAGTAAGAAAGCAGTTTGCTGCCGGCTCTAAGCGCTCTCCGGAGGTTGCAGCGGTTGCCAAAGACCTGCATCTCTCGGCCGTCTCCCTCGCGGAGTTCCTGAATACCAAATACGCATTATGGCTAGACATGCGAGCCAGCGACGACGACCAAATACACGGCAGCGGACGCCAAATTGAGAACGCTAGCGAGGGTGTGACGATCCAGATAACCAAAGAGGCGGACGGAGCCGGGCCATTGAACGTGTACTTATATATAATTACAGACGCACAACTCAACATCGAAGATGGTCGATACGTCTCAGCACTCTACTGATTTAATTTATTTTAAGAAAATTAACAATCAATACCAATTCACGATTGGAGATGCCCACTCTGCCATATAATGTGGGCAGACAGGATGTGGAAAAAAACGGTTTTCATCCTAGACTTGCTCGAGGGCTCCTACCGCGATGCCTTTCGTCACATTGTGATCCTGTGTCACACTGTGCGACACAACGATACTTATCAGCGGCGCCCGTGGATATGGACCAACCCTGAGGTATAGTTATTGACCCCGGTGATAGGCTTCACGATTGGCTGCGTGGTTTATACCAAAGATTCCAGGGTGAGCCCACCTTATACGTGATTGACGATTGCTCAGCCAAGGCGGCGATGACCAAAAAGAGGACATGCTCTCCGAGCTCGCATTTTTCTTTTTGGCCGCCATGCTAGCAAAGCGTATGGATATCCACTGAAAAGTACAACGCCGTCCTCAAGGATCTGCGCGAGCAAACGAAATGGGTCGCCCTCTTTCACTGCAAGGACCGAGACTCATTCGATGACTGCCTTCGAGAGAATGACGTTATCCCAACGCGCGAGGAGCGCTTGGAGGCTCGACAGATGCTTTCGGAAACTAAGCACGCCAAGCTTTTGCTAAAGACTGATCAACCAACTGCTTACGAAGTTATCAATTAATTAATATAATTAGCAATTACTTAACGCTCGTTAGTAATTGCCGAGTAAATTAGTAATTACTGAACAATGCTGAACAATGCTGAACAAATGCTTAACAAATGTTGAACAAATGCTGAACAATGGTTAACAATGTTAACAATTTGGTGCTCAGCTGCGAGCTTTGTTGCGAGCATAATGGTGATCATAAGTATCTGGGTGGTGCGCTTGGCAATATGTTAAAGTGATGAGAGTTGTTAGAATAGTTAAATTAATTTTAAGAAAAATGAACTGCGACGAACTTCTCGATCAGCTAGTGGAAGAAACCTCAACTCCGACTGCCAACACCCTGAAAGATAATGATCCGACAGAGCAATCGGAATCAACTCCAACTCCAACGGCGGTTGGTATTGGGTTGAGTGCAACGACTCCGAATGAAAATGAAAATGCGGCGCGACGAGAGCGGCTAGCTGCGCTGGTTGTTGGGGGACAATCGGAGCATTATCTCGGTAGGCGTCTCTCAGTTTTTCAGGTGGATAAGATGTCAGATGCGGAGATCGATAAAATGTATGCGCGATACGAATCTAGGTTAGGTGCGGAGATGACAAAAACTCTCGGATCGGCGGCTATTCATTTGTACGCAACCGCCGTTAGTATACTTCTCCCTATACCAAACACCGCGGGATTGATTAACGATCTAGAGACTGACCCTTTTATAGGTCACACTCTTAGAACAGCCTGCTGCTCAATTTATCACAAGTTTGGAATGTACTTAGCTCCGCTGACAACCGCGTTGACCACGGGTAAACACTGTCAATTTGGACATATATGCCCACGAACTATAAGCCCTAATATTAATATCATAAATGATGACACAAGACACACCCGCGAGAGTGACGGAGTTGAACCCGATTGCTCCAACCCAATCGAACCCGAGTGTTACTCCGCCACTGGATGACATACCGCATATTAAAAATCCCAAAAGACAGGCAGCTGGGCGGGCGGCGGCTGCCACCCGAAAAGTTAAACAAGATAAAATACTCGCCGAGCTTCGAGAGGCTAAACAGTCGTTGCAATCGGGGACGGAGATAGCAAAACATCTGAAGACAGAGTTGAGTACAACGACACCCCCAATTCACGAATTGGAAGCACACTCAACACCCAATCGAGGTTGGGCGAATCCGATTGAACCCAAATTCGTGAATTGGAGTTGGGTTGTTGGTGGTGGTCTGGCAGTTGTTGGTGCCCTGTGCGTGTGGAAATACACCCTATTATCGAAAAAACAACCAGCCATTGTTCAGAAGAAAGTTACGAAACACCAATCGCGATTGGATGTGCCCCATTTAAACATTGATCGCGACCCTTTTTATATGCAATAATTATAATGGCTGAACAAGATGGTAAAATGTTAGTGAATGCGCTTTATCACGCCGTGGTGATATCGGGTTTCAGTATCGGGTATGCTCGACTATCAAAGATGGCCCTAGGAGAGTCCGCTCCGAAATTGGACTTTACTTTGAGAGACGTAGGGCTCGCGACCTTAGATGTAGCGGCTGCAGTTTGGACCCGAGATTATCTAGTTAAAGCTGGAATTCTACCAGTTAATATATGGAAATAAATGGCTTCAATCGCATTAATGGTAGGTGGTGCACTTGTAAACGCATTGGCGTTCAGCGGTAACAAATTTATATTCTCTAAAATGAAAAGCTCGAACGTGGATCAGGAGCGTAAGCGTCACGATTTAGCTGTAGAACAACTCAATAGCGCAAAGGAAGCGTGGTCGAAAAAACGAACCGCACATCTGGACTGGGTCAATGAAGAGCTTCGCCGTGAAAATCACGCCGCACAAACTTTTCAGAACGTTGAAGAAGCCAACTGCGAGTACGCGCTGGCATATCTGCAGAAAAGTCTCGCGCCGCTGGATCGTGAGCCCGAACTTTCAGATTTCTATGTACCGTCAGAGCCCCAAAAAGACCGCGAGATCGCGTTCATCGTCGTGGGAATGGGTGTGGTGGGTCTCGTCGGCTACTATATTCAATCGAGATTTTAAATTAATTATTTTAAATAACTTTTTTTATAAATATATATATATAGAATGATGTCAGTTGACGAACTTTATTTTGCTATGTTTGATGTAGGTTACACTTCCCTTAAACACCGCATAGCTGGTGCAAAGGGTATGATTCGTCTGGCCCGAGATTCTCTCGAGACGTGGCGGGAGGACGAAAAAGCGGCCACCCTTTTCGCAAAGTGGATGTTAGATTCCTCCACCAATCCTGGGGGATTAGATTTTCCCAAGTTCCTTCAGAACTTAACCCCCAATCGCGATTGTACTTCCAACGAAGGTTTATTATTATCGACGCAGTTACCTGACGATCTGGCGAGGGCATGTTGGAGATTGTCCGATATATTAGAATACATCGCATACGATGAACACGCGCAAACTTAATACCAAACTATCGGTTCGCCTAACGCGCAAGCTAGCGAACATGTACTATAGCCCCCGCGGCTACTGGAAGGGACTCGCTGCCATCAAGAACCTCGCGGCGGCGACCAAGGTTTCAGAAAACGCTGTCAAGGAATGGCTCAATAAGCAGGCCATCTGGCAGTTCTATTTACCCGCGCCTCACAATATTCCGCGCCCGAAATTCGACGTGCCGGTACCGAACCAAGTTCACCAAGCGGATCTCCTGTTTCTCCCTCACGATCGCGTCGGTCGTAAGACGTACAAGTACGCACTGACAATCGTTGACGTAGCGAGTCGTTATAAGGGGGCTGAGCCGTGCCATTAAAGAGTCTAAGGAGGTGGCCGAGGCTCTCTCCCGAATATATAAGAGGAGTCCTCTCAAATGGCCGAATCTTCTCCAGGTCGATCCCGGCCGCGAGTTCATGGCGCGGTCTCATCATCATTGTCTAAGCACGAAGTTTCTGTCAGACGCGGCCGCGTCAACATCCACCGGGACCAGGGAATCGTGGAGCGCTTCAATCGAACCCTGGCTGAGAGACTGTTCGGACACCAATACGCTAAAGAACTTGTAGACCCTCATTCGCGATCGACCGAGTAGGTGGCCAGACTGCCCGCCGTGGTCTCCGCATTGAACGGAGAGGTGACCAGATTGATAGGTAAGAAGCCCGTAGATGCTATCAAGTTTAAAAGGGTGACGAGCGAGCCCTCTGCCGTCTCGCGCGGGGCGACCCGTTGGTTTAGAGGAGCAACGGCTTCCATCGGATATTGACGTCCCCCCGGTACCTCTATCAACCGGGAGAGCTCGAAGGTGGCAGCCGTCCGCGCGACTGATCCCGTGTGGTCTCTGAATGTATATCATCTAGATCGATCTATTACCAAGCCGATGAGCCCGTGCTCTACTATTTGGATGATGGGCCATCTCGAGGGTTTGTTCGCGAAGAACTTCTTGCGGTGCCTTCTGACACCCAGCTACCCCCGGATCGTCAGAGTCTTTAGTATTCTCTCAGAGTTTTTTTATTTTTTTTTTTTTTTACCTATCCTATAGGCTCGGTTTGTAACCCGTCTTCCATCACTCTCCTCTTGTCGTAGTACGCCGAGAGTCCTAATTTTTGTTGACAGTACGTCTTCATCACCCCGTTAATCATTCGGAATCCCCTGTTCTCCGCCATATCCCTACCCCCTTCGAGAGCACTCTTATGCCTTCCCAAGTCAGATCGTTAGATCTCTTCGACATCCCCTTGGCCGAGTGCTTAGATTTTCCATCACCGCTCACGTAGTAACACTTGCTACACAGAGCGATGGCTCTATCCCCTTCGAATTCCAGCTTGAACAGTCCCGGAGTTCTGTTGCTCCACACGTCCCACGCCAACCACTCGGTCTTCTCCTTATTAAACTTTCTCTTCATATTCTTTCTCACCACCGCCGCCAGCATCTTCTCCGACAGCGCGAAGTACATGCTGTCGGTGTCCATCTGTATCAGTTCGAAATCTCCACGATCCACGTACTTGTCCAAGAAATCGTAGTAGAACTCCAGCATCCGGAGCTGCCAACTGGTAGACCGCTATGCCACACTGAAACGGTCTGTTGATCACCACTCGAGTCTTCCTGCTCGATATCTCGTAAGCCTCCCCAATCTCCTCCAGGTCTTCGAACCACGCCGACCTTAGTGCCCGATCGAAAGTCTTCTCATTCTTCGTATATGTGGTGTTCAGGTGTCTCTCTTGTGCCTCTATCAGCTTGCCACACACGCGTTGCCAACCAGTTTAAATATCTCCGCCAACACCGCCTTGCTCTTGTCGACGTCCCCCGTCCGTCTAGCAGCGGTGACCTCTTTAACGAACCATTGAAACGGTTTGCCGGGCGTGTAGTCTATCACCCTATGCACCGCCTTGACGATCAGACCGTGCTCCAGATACCACTTTAGCACGGGAGTATATGATCATCTTCTTGGCGGACATTGCCCACGAGCTTTCTCTTGTCCTTCGACTCTTTTCCTCCCGGTCCCGGCCATGTAGTCCTTCATGTGCTGTGGAACCTCGTTCTCATCGACTTCTCGATTAACGAACAGCGGTGACATTTCCGAGAACTTGTCTCTCAACGTTTCCGGGACCTCTATATCCAACTCCGCAAATCCGAACCACTTTTCACTCCTGACCTTCCTCACGAAACAGTCTATATACGACTGTCTTTCCGGGTCGTCACACGTCCATATCTGCTCCTCCCCGCACGGCATGTCCTTCGACAGAGTAGATAGGTACAGAGCATTGGCATCGTACCCCAGCACCGCCTTGTACATCTTCTCCTCCCGACTCCCCACCTGACCCCTGATAGTTGACCTTCCAGCCTCGGCGTATCTGGAGAATACTATGGACGGACCACCGACCAATCCCTGCTTCATCATCTCGTAAGTTTCAGACTTCGATGACCACAGCTCGGGCGTGTCCGCCTTCCCATCGATCGACCCGCGGAGTAGGTACTGAAGGGAAACACCGGGTAGAGACACAGCATCCTTGAGTATGTCCACACCTCTTCCCCTGTAGAACTCCGTCATTTTAGTCAGAGCCTCCAGGAACGGTCCTACATCCAAGTCGTTGTAGTGTTGCAACCATTCCTTGAACGTTCTTCATCCCCTTTTCTCGGAATACCTTCTTGCACTCTTTCCACTCGACGGACAAACGACAGTAGGAACTCACCCTTCAACTTCGAGTACCACTCGGGATAGTCTGGCAGCCCCGGATGGTCGAGCTTGTCCGCGCTATCGAACCACTGTATGGAAGTGAGACTTTACTGTTTTACACTCGTACGCCTTAACCACGGGTCGTACGTGGTCGGTACCGGGTCCCAGATACTGGATGATGTCGAGAAATCTAAACTCGGGTAAACAGAAACATCGTCGTGCTGGCTCTCTTTCCGACCATCACCTTATTCACGGTGGCCGCCAACTTCTCTACAAAGTACTGCTTGATGAGGTTCAGGTCGTACCTGCTACAGTTGAACCCCACCACCGGGACTTGGTCAATCCAAGAGATAATCTTTGCTTGCTGAGACTTCGATAACATATCTATGTCGGCCGGCAGATACTTATTTTCCTACCCCCTCCCTGATTGCCTTGCCTCTCATCTGCAGCTCGGTCACGAACTTCTCGACTAGCGTGTCGGGATCTCGTTCGCATATGTATGTGATCCCTTCATGCATCGTATCTCCCAACGACACCGATATAGGAACGTGCTCGACCTCGAAGGTCAGGTCTTTGGTGGGTCGCGTGGTTTTTGACTTGTCGAGATACGCCTTGAAGTCGTAGACTATCTGGTGAGGGTACAGAGTCGTCTCCTCCTCGCGTGGCGATTGTGGATAGTAGGTATTCACCTCATTCAACCACTCGCACTCCCACATCACCATCAGCTCGCAACCCGCCTTCCTTATCTTGGCGTCTTGAATTTTCGTCCACTTGTACAGCGATCTCGCGTTACCTCTCATGCAATGCCTCGGACACCCGTGCCAGTAGCATCCGTGAAACTGAAACACGGTCTCGGTCTCGTGACAGTAACCGTCGACCGGATCACCGGCCACCCACCTCTCACCACCGTGACCGCAGTCGGCGTGATGTATGCGCTTTCCCACCCTCTCCTCTTCTCTGCTCAACCATTGAATCGACCTCACACTCGCTGACCCCTTAGGATAGAACGCCTTCTCGTAGGCCGACTGCGGTCTCTCTACCCTCTTACCTGGACATGTCACCACGGTCTTCCCACCCATGCAGGTGGTCGCGTGCCTGTGCATGTTACACGACTTTGTGAACCGTTGTTGACATCCGGTGCACCCGTACTCGTTCGTCATCTTGCGGAGATTCGTTATGAGGAACGAGTGACCTCCAAACATTCCTATCGTCATTGTCTTCCCCCCAACCACGTCGTAATTTGCCGGAACCTTCATGAGGTACCACACTCCATCGGCGGTGGGCTCGTAAACGCAAATACCCAGCTTGAAATGCTCTTCGACCTTCTTAATATCGTCCAGGGGAATTCCCTGGCTACCCGGTCCGTTATCATGCCCGAGATATTCGCGAGCCAGAGCTCGTGCCTTCTCACAACAGCGGTCTGGTCTCCCTCCACGTTGGATGGCTATGCACCTAAACAGACACAAGTAGTCGTCGTACGTGTCGACGGAATACATTCCCTTTTCTGTCTTAACCAGTCTGGGAGTTTTCCTGCTCCCATGAGAAGTTGTTGCGCGTCGATGATCATCTTCACCTCGACCGATATCCAACGAACGAAGGTCCATTTTGTGTTTTGGTCTATCGACTTTGTCGATGTCCATTCGACCTTTCTCTCTCTCGGATATCCAACTCTCGGCTTTGGTGATCTCGTTTATCCACGGACTGCCCTTTGATTGTTTGTGATAGATCATAGTAGCGTCGGTCTCTATGTTCCTAATACGATACGAGCACGAATACTCAGATAACATGCCGTGGTCATCTCTGGGCGATTTTATTCATTATGCGATTAGCGATCTCCCCGTCTACCCCCCCTCTCGAAAGTCCATACTATCTTCCTCCTATCCCTATCAACAGTTTCCCTAACTTCGGCTTCTTCGGCGAGAATCCTGGGACCCTCCTCCACCAAAGCTCTGGCGATATCTCTCCTCTTCTTGGAGGTCCCCCCCCCCCCCCACCAACCCTTGATAAATCTTATTGTAGTACGCCTTGTATAGGGGTTTTCTACGTGCGCTGGGATCTTCTTTACACGCTGCGCGTAAGCGGTGGCGCGCAGACTGGCCGTCGTCTCGTTCTCCAATTTCTCGGAGCGTTTTTCGGGGTCGGCGGGCAGTCGTCCGGTCGAAACCGCACGCTGCAGCCTCTCCTCGTAGACGACGGCTCGCGCGTCACTTATCCTATCTGCTATATCTTTCTTGAGTCTCAAACCTCTTAGGAAAATTCCCCAACTCTTAGCTTGCTCTCTCATTTGCTTTATGGTAGGCATTATACTGAGTATAACCAATAGATTTTTATCTTCAATAGGGTGTAAGTTTATATTTATTCGTAATAAATATATGACAGATTGTTGTAATATACTTAGTATAACTTATGGATAACTTGTCTTTAATAGGGTGTCAGTTTATATTTGTGACAGATTGGTGTAAAATACTGAGTATAACTTATGGATTTCTTATCTTTAATAGGTTGTCAGTTTATATTGTATTCGTAATAAAGTATGACAGATTGCTGTATATATATACTGAGTATAACATAGGGATTCTTATCTCTAATAGGGTGTATCTTCTCATGTCATAAATATATGGTCTCGCGGTAGTAGTATATAAGAGTCACAAATGATACCATCATGCTGTGGAAGGTGCCGCGCGTAGCTGGTACCTTCCAGAGGTGATGGTATCATTGTGACTCTTATATACTACTCATGTTGTGGCGGCCATTGTTTCGCGCGGTATGTCAGCATTCCAAATATGGCCGCCGCTACCATATATGGAAACTACAGTAATCATAAGAGATCACGTGACTGAAGATGGCGGCGGATGGAAACGGCTGCAACGTCCGGACAATAATTTTGCGAATAAAGTCAAATATATCAACAAATAAACATATTTTTGGGCTGATTTTGCGAAATTGTTTATTTATATACATATACATATATGTGTAGATTATTTTTGTCACTTTTATCGATGTTTATGGGGAAGTATATTTTGCTAACGTGAATAATGAATAGAGCATTGTAGCGGTAATAGCCGATTACCGCTACGCATATTGTAACTAGCGCTAGGGGGGTCCGGGGGCATTCCCACCCGGAAAATTTTGCAAATCTACATCGCATTTCCTGCGTTCTGGCGCATTTTGGAGCAAAACTATTGACATTGTCATGTTTAGACATGATTTTTGATTGAAAACGTTAAAATTTTGAAACAATAAGACAACGACCGAAAAATGCATGGAATACATGGCACTTGGCATGAAACGTGCCTTGTAACTTGTAAAAAAATCTTTACTCGGCGAATGTTAGGGGGGGGGGGGGGGGGGTGCCGCGCCGGGTCCCCCCCCCCTGAATCCGCCCATGGATATATGAACCCGAATTTATGTAATACATGTCATCTAATATTTTCTGTTTATTTAATAATGTGATATTTATTAAACGCGTTGACTGATTCGTAAGAAACTCGACATACGTAATAAACGAGGCTATGTCGAATTTTTTCACGAAATCAGTAAACGAGTTTAATAAATAGCTTATTAAATCATTACTCATGAATGTAACATCATCTAATGATTATATTTCATATATATATAATCACACGTGTACACCACTGCCTGCGTTAATCTTGCTTAGACGTCGTCCTCGTTTCTGAACATATATTGGCAATATTAACTCGCAAGCAAGCATGCAGTTTGATTGGCTGTCACTGAGCTGTAACACAGCTCAGGCACAGCCAATCAAGCTGCTTGATTTCAAACACAATATTCAAGTATTTTGTATACATTTACAAATATTGGCAAGCTCAAGGTGTATGATCACGTTATACTAACAACAACAACAAGTACTGCAACTTCCAGAATCCATCTTATTCAAAGTACGTATTCTTTTATATTGTCCTTATTACGTAACGGATTTTGATGAAATATGGCGCATCAAACGCGTCTTTTGGAAATCGATTCTCAGCAAAAACGACATAAGTCTGTGCCGAACTCCATGGATCACCAAACTCAGCTCTTGAAGACGCGTTTGTTGCGCCATATTTGTTCAAAAACCGTTGCATGTTAAGGAAAATATCAAATAATACTTACTTTGGAGTGGGCGACGTTGTTGTTGTTGTAACCGCGTGAGCATGCACCTTGAAGATTAGCGCAGGCGGTGGTGTAATATGCTAATATGCTCTATACTATGTAAAACAACATGTGCCGTCGTTTGCCACGTTTATATGAACACGTTGTCAACTCTACCATCGCAGCTGTGTTGGTTTATTTTATAAATAACACATACCACATTAGCTGAGTGTGTTCACGCATCAAAAGAATTAACGTGTGTTAGAAAAGTCAACTGTTCAGTAAATTAATTTTGTCATTCTGTTCTAGTTTCAGTTCGGACTGCTTACGTTTAGCCGGTGGGGATGGAACTCATGTACTGGAAATGTAGGTACGTGCACACACAGGTTGAAGTAACGTACCAAGGTCTATAAATACATTAAATATACCTAAAAGTATCAATAAGTGGGGAATAATCATTTGGAAAAAAATGTTTACTCCGTTTTAGAGCACAATACAAGGTGCCTATGTTTGTAATGGTCCGTACTCGGACGGCTTCGAGACAACGGACTCTCACGAAACAATTAACCGATGTATATCATGTTCGCCTATTGCAGTATTGCAGAAGTTAGGCAAATTTTAGCCCTCCGCAATGATGTATTCTCCTATGCGCTATGTCAACGCTTTTTCCAACTATGGATTATTTTGTTCCAACAAAGTTCCGCATTAGTCTCTAGTAAGAACACATTTATTTTTTTGATTTTCCCGGTGACGCGTCAGCTACATGTAGTACCGTTTCATAGATTCGCTTACTAGATAAACATGTTACTGGCTGGTAACCAGTCAGTGTAACATGACGCTTACGCGTCGACTCCACGAATCTCAACCGATCATAAGCTTATCGATGACGTCATCAGGAAAACCCATCAACAATTAGACAAATGGCTTCCCGAGAAATGATAGAAATGTTAGAACATTTGCCTAACTTCTGCAATTGGCGGAAATGATATAACTCGGTTGACTGTTTCGTGGGAGTCCGTTGTCTCGAGCTCGTGGCCGTCCTAGTACGGACCATTAAAACATAGGCACCTTGTATTGTGTTATTTTTTCCTACTTATTGATACTTTTAGGTATTTTATATTTAATGTATTTATAGACCTTGATACGTTTCTTCAACCTGTGCGTGCACATATATACTACTACAGTGGAACCTCTCTAAACCGGACACCAAGAAAACACCTGTGATCTTTTTTTTTATGAGTTTCTTTGTCATTTGTCTCAGGTGATGATGTCTGTTCGTGACCGCATGGTACATAACTATGGATCAGAATGATCAAATGTCTGATTGACAGTGAAACCTCTCTAAGCCGGACACCCTGGGAGGTCCCCAGGGTCCGGTTTAGAGAGGTTTCACTGTATTTGTTATTTTAAAATTGTCTATGAGATATAAATACCCGGATCTACGTGATTAATATTCCACATGGAATCATAGATGTGACCACACGTGCGTACACATTAATTGAAAGGCACCGTGTGTAAGATAATCTCATAAAGTGATGAAGCTACGGCAGCTTAACAGGGACATGCCCAATTATTCAAGTTTCTATGTTGTTCCCACGACATAACAACTCACGACATAGCATCTCACGACATAGCATCTCGTTCCCTCGAGATAGGATCTCGTTACCACGAGTTAGCTATGTCGTTCCCACGAGATAGCATCTCGTTACCACGACATAGCATCTCGTTCCCACGAGATAGCATCTCTCCACCACGACATAGCATCTCGTTCCCACGAGATAGCATCTCGTTCCCACGACATAGTATCTCGTTCCATCGAGATAGGATCTCGTTACCACGAGTTAGCTATGTCGTTCTCACGAGATAGCATCTCGTTACCACGACATAGCATCTCGTTCCCACGAGATAGCATCTCGTTACCACGACATAGCATCTCGTTCCCACGAGATAGCATCTCGTTACCACGACATAGCATCTCGTTCCCACGAGATAGCATCTCGTTACCACGACATAGCATATCGTTCCACGAGATAACATCTCGTTACCACGAGTTAGCTATGTCGTTCCCACGACATAGCATCTCGTTCCCTCGAGATAGCATCTCGTTCCCACGACATAGGTAGCCAATGAAAATGAGGCATTATGACCGCCATATTTCTTTCAGCCAGAGTTGAATATAGTCCGGCAGCCAAAAGCCGATGTTGGGCTTTGCCTTTTTTATTACTGACTTTGCATGTCCAGGCCTTCTCGTTTTGAAATCCAACTGATGACAAAGTATCACCCTTGAGCGTTTTGCCATATAGTGTTCCATATAGTTGCATAAATTCAAGATGGCTGCCATATAGTGTGCCATATAGTTGCATTCACATGAGGAAATTAAGCAATTTAAGAGCGTAAACTGGGTATATTTGACATAGTGATGAAAATTGGCAACTTTAAAATTCAATTTCTTAACTGCGATATGGAAATAATCCAAGATGGCCTCCAAATGTGACCATTTTACATAATTTCACTAGTTCGTCACAACAAAGAGTATGCTTTTTATAATCTTAAGTTTACTGAAACAATGAGTGTTTGTTTTTGTAACTTTGCTGTGAAATTGAATAATAGTTTAAATAGCAGAACCCCAAAATGGCCGTCAATTATAATTGTATTACATTATACGTGCAATCGTATCTCTACATAAGAAAACATATATAATTGCACTCAGACCATATATTAGAGCAAATGAGCAGACGCATATTGTATTTAGATACACAATGATATTTGTACCTTAGGAACGCAATCAGATCTTCGTTTCAACAGCATTAGTCCCAGATGGCCGCTAACTATATTGCTATTATTGTAGCAAACAGCTTATATAATTACACTCGGATGTCACATCCAAGAGTGTAATTATACCAAATACTGGTATTAAGTCAAAATGATTTTGTTTCTTAAGTTTATATACACCATTAGACAACGTTCAATAACAGAAGTAATCAAATCATATACTGATACAATATTTAAAATAGTACATTTGGTTATATACGTTGGATTATTCAGTTTATTTTAGAAAGCCTTCTTGTCTTGCCATTCCACATCAACATTCATGCTGAAAATATTCTGAGACCAATTCCAAGATGGCTACCAAACTTATATAGTGGGGCGTTGGCAGGAAGATGTAGTGTGGAGCTTTACAGTAAACTTTAATGACTTCCTAATTTGAATAAATACAAGAGGTTTTCGTTAATACCATTGGTTCCAAAAGCTTCACTGCTCAACATGTTTACTGTAAAATCACACACAATGGCTACCATGGCTAGTACAAATTATACATCTATATATTTCCAGCGTTCCATTAGCGTTATGCCAGTTTCTGGCTAACATTACTTGCGTTAAACCAGTTTAACATGCATAGCAACCAAGGACTCCCACTGATAGTATTACATTGTGACATAAGTTTTTTTTCTGCGAAACGTACATAATTTCTCTCAAATGGACGGTATACATAGTGATTGATGTACAACCTTTTGATATCACTTATCAATTGGTAAACTGCAAGTAATTGTTATAAATTAAAATTGTTATTGATTAGATAGAGCAAAATATATTTGTATGATGTAATTTTTCTACACCATTATTCTTTTCAATGATAAGTCGGAATTCAACGTCTGACATACATGTGCAGTTGATTTTATTACATAAAACTCAATATGGAATGCATGTATATGCTATTTTAAAATAGAGTACGTAAATGCTGAACAAAGAAATCAAATTTAATCACAAATTCAATAATTCTGAGAAAAACACTGATATAATGTAGAATAAATACTATAGTGTGGACACAACTAATACACATGTAAATGATATATATGACATTTATTCCAGTTGTGCCACTATTAAATACTCTATCACGGTAACAATAACTGTTATAGTCATTGCAGACAGCAATACATATAGTACACAACACTATATACAACATGACAGCCTTCAAGGTACCATGCAATGGATATAAGGAGTGCAGTAATCACGAAATTTACTATACTTATATGACAATGCGGAACAATGTAGCTGTCATCCCTTGCGGCTAGAGGTTTTGTGTCATCATATCTTCTTCTTTTATTATAGTCATATCTACCATGTCTATACTATTAACTTTCATTTCATGTATACTGTGTATTCCGTTGTGATTAGTTTGTCTTTATCGTATAATATAGTATTCTGTTTTGATTGCTTTGTATGTTGTTATCCTTTTAAAGCATGATGGCGAGGTAAGCGGGAGGTTTGTTAAACAGGTTCAACCATCCAAGTGGTCTGTTTTATGCACTGTCCTGTCCAAGGTGGCATCCTTCTTGTCATGTCTCCGTGTACTGTACTTCATTGGGATTTAATTTTCCTGTTACTTTACCAGTAGTTCATTGGGGAATAGTTGTTGTTGTGCTTGCTCTGCATTTGTCATATTGTTTATGTAGTGCATACACTATTGCTTTCGTTTTGGGACCGTACACCGCTGATCGTGGAGTGCATGTTTGTGCCGCGTTGAAGGTTCTACGATCACCGGCGTGCGCATGTCATTTGTTTATAGGGAAGTATTTATTGCGTTGGTTTCTTCTTTTCATGGGTTTATGGGTCTCACCTTTCTAATGTGTTCTCTATTTTAATAATCATGTCATTATTATGCGATCGTCATTGACATACATTTGTAGAAATGTTGCAACCTTGACATGATAATTAAATTAATCAATAGCCCCAGTAATTATTATGCAATATGCGCAGTATAAGGCAACGTGACTTTCTTTTTTAATATTTGGCGGCCATTTTTGACTTCTGCTTTTGGCACAGTTATTTAATTATATTTCTAAGTTACTGAAAACGTTCAGTGTATGCCTAAATACAATACATCTATACCAATTTACTACGATATGGCGCTAATATGCAGTTATATACTTAATTATCAGTCGTTTACATTATTGTTATATGATACTATATTTATATGTAGCGGCCATCGTGGACTTCCCATGTTCAACAACTTATCTATTAGCATATCGAACGTACTGAAAGCGTTTATTGTGTCAATATATCCAATATCAGTATCATGTTTGCTTTGATATAGAGAGTAGTTATTTGTAAAATTTGTCACATTTGGCGGCCATTTTTGGATTGTTTCCATGTCACAGTGAATTGAAATTGAATATTAAAAATGTTGACCGCTTATCTGATATGTCAAGTAAATCCACTTTACGCTCTTAAATTACTTCAATACCTCACACGGCATACTATAACTGTTTGGCGGCCATTTTGAATTTATGAAAAATTCTCAAAACGCTTAAGGATAACAGAGTGTCATCAGCCGGATTCTTGATGTGGATGGCATGGACAAGCAAAATCGTCAATCGAAAACTATGTTAATCAAAACAAGGTTAAGCTCCCGGCTGTCGGACTAATATGGCGGTAATTATGCTTCATTTTCATTGGCTACCTATCTCGAGGGAACGAGATGCTATGTCGTGGGAACGACATAGCTAACTCGTGGTATCGAGATGCTATATTGTGGGAACGACATAGCTAACTCGTGTTAACGAGATGCTATCATCTGGGAACGAGATGCTATGTCGTGGTAACGAGATGCTATATTGTGGGAACGAAATAGCTAACTCGTGGTAACGAGATCCTATCTCGCTATGTCGTGGGAACGACATAGCTAACTCGTGGTAACGATATGCTATCTCGTGGGAACGAGATGATGTGTCGTGGTAACGAGATGCTATGTCGTGGGAACGACATAAATAAAAAAGTGCGCATGTCCCTTTTAAGCTGCCGTATGAAGCAGATTAATAAAACAATAATTGAATTCCACATTTCTATCGTATTTCTACTCACAATTGTACCTGATGGTTAACTAATTAATTTGATCTAAAATAACTTGACCAGTATCTGGAACATGTATGTATGTGATATAGTAATATCATTAAAGTGATGTTTAGTAATGTGTGCAGCCTAATATAGTAATAGCAGAATTGTAGTAACACATTATCTCCCCTGTTTATTAACGATATGGTTGGTATTTGATCAACTAAAATGGTGTGTTTCGTTGATATAATGAGCTGTACCTTACATGTACATGTATATGTTTCAATAAACTCGTGTGCTGGCAAATCATGTTATTTTCATGAATTATAACAAATATATATAGTAACGTTATAAGCCAAGGTAATTTTCGTGTGTGTGTTATTTTTTTACATTTTTAGGGTTAACAAGTAACTACGATGACAATTAAGGACATAAAGTTCGCCGAAAACTGCGGGGACCAATTCTATCTGGATCTATACCTACCATCCGTAGTGGACTCGTCCAACGTTGATGACCATAATGTACGCAACGGGAACATTGTGGCGCAAAGGGGACAGAAATATGAACGAGGAAGAAAATCTAAACCTGCTAAACGGATACGGCATGCATCGGTTGCGGATAAAGACACCATCGATTATGGTTATGAATCGGGAGATATACATAAATGTGACAGGTCTGGATCTGGGAATCGTAATTCAAACCCTGAAACAATGAATAATTGTTACGACGCGGTACCGAAAACAAGACACGTTACAGAGAAAATGTCCAGTGATGATACGAAAGGAGCCAAGCATCCATTGGTGATATTTGTACACGGGGGTGGGTGGCGGAGAGGCGGGAAGGAAGCGTGGCAACACTACATGTTCACGGACGTGAATTTATTCGTGGCGCTCATACTGTGGTTCGCCAATACATACAACAACGTGGGTGAAACGCTGGCCGCTAGGGGGATAGCGTGTGCCGTGGTGTCCTACCCACTCACCGAGCTCGGTCTACCTTACCTGCTTCTGGAACTCTTTCTTTCCTATATACAATGCTGTCTAGTCGTCTTCGTATCTATCCTGCCAGTTTGCATTGTCATGACCCTAAACCGCCACGTTAACCAATCGATAATATACATATACTTGCATGGACCAAACGCTATTACATTTATTAAATTTCTTCTTGTAATATTGTCATTGTTGACAAACGTGGTGATTTTAATGTTGTTCACAGTCAAACGACACGGATATACACTCAGGAAATTGAAGTTAACAACTCTATGGGGCGTTAATATTCTAGCATTGCTCTTAATTATATACGTATCGCCGGAATACAGTATTCAGGTCACGTGTCTGGTGACGTTTCTATCGACACAAGTCACAATTCTAACCCAGCGACTTCGGGGTACGCGCATCTCGTACTCGGACCAGGTGAAGGTTGTGGCGCAGTCCGTGAAGTGGGCGAGGAAGTTTGGCCGACAGAAGGGCTGTGTGGACAAGAAGAAGATCTACCTGATGGGACATTCCGCGGGGGCACACCTCGTCTCCCTTGTAGCCCTGGATGAAACGCACCTGCTGAACGCTGGCTGTCGTATGAACCACATCAAGGTATTCTATTGGAACGTAGTCTAAAATATACTGTCTGTTCCACGTTGTGCTGCTGACGAACTATTGGCCATTAAACAAATTCCATCAAATATTGATTTTAATGCGATTTTTTTTTAGATTTAATGTGTGTAAATAGCCAAAAGTTCGTCGGCAGAAAAACGTGGAACAGACAATATAGTTCTATATTTTATTAAACCTCCTGCAGAATTAGCCCCTATGTTTGAAATATGTATAGGAGCTCATTTGTGGCTGTGACTGGAGAAAATGGGCTTATGGGATTTGTGGCCAGTGTAGCTCCTGATCAAATAGCACATTCATGTAGACCGATAACGTTCTACAATATTTGTCAGAAGCAACGTAGGTCTTCCACTGACAGAATGGCGAACAGTGCAGACCCAGACCCGCATCCGCGCAGCCTGATCTGGGACTACACTATTCACATAACCCATAAGCCCCATTTATCCAGTCACAGCCACATTTGTTTTTAAAATGTTTCATGCTATTTAAATCAGCAATGCCTAAAAATGTAGGAACATATTTATTATTTAATAGTCACATATTATTTTAAAGTCACTATTTGTATTAAATGTTCGACCACATGCCAGTTATTTATGAATAAAGTTTCTATGTTGATAAATATTGTGATCGAAAATTTAAAAAAAAAGTGACTTAAGAATAATATATTTTTAAATTTGCTCCCCTTCGGAGGAGATTGGAAATACAATTATCAACAGTTTAATCAGTGTTTACCAAACTTACTGTTCGTCACATACAAGGTGTATGATCACGTGGTACTAACAACAACAACAAGTACCGATTCAAAGTACGTTTTATAGTGTCCTTATTACGTAACGGATTTTGATGAAATATGGCGCATCAAACGCGTCTTGTTAAGCTGCATTTGGTGGTCTCTGTATTTTTGCCCAAACTTCTGTCGCTTTTGCGAAGAATCGATTTCCGTGTCTCCGACACGGAAATCGATTCTTCGCAAAAACGACATAAGTCTGTGCCAAACTCCATAGACCACCACATGTAGCTCATGAAGACGTCTTTGCTGTGCCATATTTCATCAAAATCCGTTGCATATTGAGGAAAATATCAAATAATACTTATTTGGAGTGGGCGACGTTGTTGTTGTTGTAACCACGTGATCATGCACCTTGACATAGTTCATGGAAATTGTACTAATATTATATCTATTGTTTAACAAACCTCGATTCCTTTACTTTAACTGAAGTACAATTGGATTGACATTTACAATACACATTTCATATGAAACTTAAAAATAAACATATTATTTATATACCTTTCATTCATCATCATTCAATATATTGTATATATCTTTCAGGGCGTGATATTGGTGTCCGGCGTCTATGACCTCACGTGCATGAACAGCCCCATCCTTCGCCAGTTCTACCTGCTGCCCACGTTTGGAAACTCGGACAGATTGTGGTACAAGGCGTCGCCGCAAATACTTGCCAAGAAATCGAACAGTTCAGGAAAAAGAACGAAATCAAATAGTGCAGTTGCTGAGCGTCCTAGGTTTCTGGTGATGTCTGCTCAATTCGATTTCTTTCTCAACAAACAAAGTTCCGACTTTGCGGGCGAGCTTTGTAGAAAAGGCTTCCATTGTGCACATATAGAAATTCCTAGAACTAACCATTTCTCTATCATAACAAACCTCGATAAAAATGAGGATAAAAATGACGCGAAATCCGTTGCTTCGCATGTAGTCGAGTTTATATCCTGGAAAGAATTGTACTGAAGATGGGGGCCAGCTAACAGCGTAACAGAACATAAACGTTGCAAATAAAATTTGTATTCCATTGTGGCCATATTGGCAGCCATCGTGCCGCTATATGTTACTATTTCCCTTGCAACATTAACTGACATTACGTCTTAATATATCCTGATTGAATGAAATTCAAACAAACAATAACCAACAGTACATTTGTATTCTCAATATCGATGTTGAATGTGAGCCATATATTTTGGCGGCCATTTTGGACGCCATCTTGAATTACGACATTGTGCAGCAGACGCCTTAATAGAAACAAAATTGCTACCCAGCTCCATACCTCTCGCGAGTGTAGCAATTAACCCATATCTTTAATGGAGGAGTGATTTTTGCAATCTGTAGGCACATGTGTTATACCAAACAATTATTCTTGGTCTCTAAATTACAGATCCACTTGATGCCATTACGGCGTTAGCTACAATAATTCACTGCACCTCCGATATGTTATCCACGACTACATTTTGACCCACTAAAAAAATGCGTTAAATTGCTACCCTCGCGAGAGGTAATGGAGCGGGGCAGCAATTTTGTTTCTAGCCTGTATAGTGCTATTATATTGGCAAACAGTGCAGATCCAGATTAGCCAGCTCGTGACGAGCCGTCTAATCAGGATCTGCACTTTTTGCCAATGTTATAAAATGTAATGGTATTGTCTGAAAATCAGTTTGTGATGATTGGATTGGTGGGAAAATTAACATATCACAGTCCATTACAGTTACTTATTGGGTTGAAAGGGTTAAATATGGCAATATTTGGGGAAACGGGCCGGGTTGTATTATATGGTATGTATCACCAGTCTAGTCCTGCTATGAGACACGCCATATGATTTTGTCCATAAGAACAGGTGCGATTTTTCATGAAAAAATATTTACAAAATTTATAATATTTTACGTAACTGACGTCGAAAGTGGACGACGTTTTTCATATGCGACATATACTTTTGCATTTGCGATTAAAATTTCGTCGTCGTGTGGAGATATAAGGTATGTAAAAGCTTTAACGCAATTTTTGACTTTGATCTTAGGTATGTGGGCAGCATGGGTGGGCTATAGAATGAAAATATTGTAATGGAACCATCAGTTCCATTTCAGTAGATTCGGCCATTATGGTCAGACACAGATATTCACTATTTACACAACAGGCTCCAGCATGTCAAATATGCATATATCCTTTATTATTAGTACACGGAAGTGTTGTAAAGGATCATAGTTGTAGTGTGCCATCCCGGAGACTGTATGAACCAGTGGACGGCCGCATATTATTATGAGTGTTGCCGACTATTGGTCATCACGAGTACTGGTACTGTATATCAAATTGACACCAGACATTTCGACATTGAAGCAGATATCTTTCTTGTGTCTGACAATGACTGCCTTAATCTTATATAATATTGTTGCTTATTCATTAAAGTAATGGCTTGCACGCTATTTGTTCATATTGGGTGTACTAGAGACGAGTTTGGGGAGCTGGGTGTTATGATTTTCCACAGAATTCACTGCGTATTTTCGTACCTATTTTCGTGCGAGCAGCCTATTGTAAGGGGTTTCAACCAATAATTTATGTATCACTACAATAGTCTGATCCATAGCGATCGGCCACATTAGCGCCCGCACCGATTATCTGGTCACTAGTCTAGGGGACATGTTTATTTGTGTGATTTTGATGGCTGTATTTTGTTTCTTTGGGATGGCAGACATTTTTCATTTAGCGTCTCTGGTTACCGAGCGCTGATTGGCTAAAGCTATATTTGCAGCGGGAAATTTGATTGGGCACTGCTGCTCGCATCTCGTCTATATAAAGGAGGCGAGCTGCGCAAATCATTAACTAACTTGTCAGTCGACTGACCCACTCATATTGTCAGTAACCGCTAGTGACCTATTGTCAACTCAGATAACCAGTTAGTTCCCGTCACGCTGAATAACTTAGTACTCTGTCACATAGTAGTATTAGTTAAGTTCATTTGAGCCATCCTGGCACGACACGAGGCTCTTGCATTAATAAATAAGTATGAGTTCAGACGCTCGTTGTTGTTAACTTCAAATCCAGATAGACAGTAATAACACTACCGTGCTGCCAACCAGGGCCGGGGTGTTGGTTACAATATGGATGATAATAAAGAATTATTTGAAGTAAATCAGAGTAAGTGTTGTGGAGATATAAGGTATGTAAAAACTTTAACACATATTTCAAAGTCATTTGACCATGACCTTGTGCATTTGGACCACATGGGCAGGCTATAGAATGAAAATATGGATGATGAATAAGAATTATTGGATGTTGGAAGTAAATCGGAGTAAGTGTTGTGGAGATACAAGGTATGTAAAAACTTTAACACAAATTTCAAAGTCATTTGACCTTGAGCTTCTGCATGTGGAGCACATGGGCAGGCTATGGAATGAAAATATGGATGATGAAGATGGAAGTTGGAAGTAAATTGGAGTCACAATTGTGGAGATATAAGAAATGTAAAAACTTTAACGCAGATTTTATAATAACGCAAACTTCTAAGTCATTTGACCTTGACCTTGGGGCACAGGGGCCGCATGAGTGGGACACAGAATGATTATATGGATGATGCCCAATAAGCATACGAAGTTTCAAGCAAATCCGACTGACGGTTATAGAGATAGTACGTACTTGAAAACTTTAATAAATTTTGACAAAAATTTAACGCAAACTTCTAAGTCGTTTGATCTTGGCCTTGGGCATAGGGGCCGCATGAGTGGGATACAGCATGAATATATGGATGCTGACTAATAAGCATATGAAGTTTCAAGTCAATGTGACTTAGGACTGCAGATATATAAGGTATTTAAAAACTTTAACGCAAATTTATTTCGGACGCACAGACGCACAGACGCACGGACACCCAGACGTCATTGTGATCACTATGTCTCGCATTCCGCAAACGGGCTCGACAAAACCACATGGCGTGTCTCATATGTCTGCAGAATAGGATTTCTGGCATTGTGGCCAGCCTAGCTCCTGGGGGCCGTTTCACTAAACTTCATACGACTAAAATGTTCGTAAGTGCCAAATAATTATAGTCTGTAAAATTCACAGTAACACTGTCTTCTTGTAAACAATTATTAGATTTACATTTATTGACCACATGCTGCATATGCAGCCTATGCTCAATAAATGTAAATCCATTAATTGAAATTTACAGACTTACGAACATTTTAGTCTTAAGAATTTTAGTGAAACGGGCCCCTGCTTCGAATCTCTTATGAAATCGGTGAACTCGTTTAATAAATATCATATTAAATCAACACACTTGAATTCCAGCACAAAAATATTTACGCAATTCCCTAACATTTGATTGGCCCGTAGCAAGTCTCTGTCTAAAATTTATATCCCAGTAAACTCCCACGCCGAACTACTTTCCGTAACCATGAGGCGCAGTTAAAATAATTCTTAAGAAAACGGAAAATAAACACATTTTCTTGATGAATTTACTTCAAATGCTGGAATTATAAGGAATGAATGGCCTTTTTGTGGAATTTATCGTCCAGTATTCCCGCGACTTTTCCAAGTTTATACCCCGATAAATTCCACAAAAAGGCCATTCATTCCTATAATGTTAGATTCTATTTATTGCAGAAGTAAAATAGTATACATGTACATTGATGGTCGTCATGTTTTCTGCAGCAGCCTGATTTCCACGTTTATTACACTAAGTACTGTCTGTTCCACGTTTTTCTGCCGACAAACTTTTGGCTATTAAACACATTAAATCTAAAAGATATTTAAATGCAAGTACTTTTTCATTAAAAACAAAAAAATCACCCTCCCCCAAATAATTATTTGATGAAATTCCACAAAATATTTATTTTATTGCGAAAAAACGATTTTCATATGGGAATTTAACATGGGGGCTAAAAAATTGATTCTTTTTTAATATTTTTTAATATTATTTATTTGTGGACCGATTTTCAAAATAGAACTTTTGTTTTCTTATTTACATCATTTCCAAGCTACATTATCTTGACAAGTTTCGGAGTCAATTTCCATTTTTTCGTTTTTCAGCCTCCTCCTTTTTGTCCCATATTAAATTCCCATAGGAAAATTGTTCAAATCGATATTTTATGGAATTTCACGAAATAAAAAAATTGGGGAGGGTAACTTTTTTTGTTATTGATGAAAAAGTACTAACATTTAAATATGTTTTAGATTTAATATTTTTTTAAATAGCCAAAAGTTCCGTTGGCAGCAAAACGTGGAGCAGACAGTAGTGCATTATGATTTTTTTTATTACACCGTGAAACTGGATATGTAATAAAATGTTTCATTTGTATTATTGCATTGGATTATTGCAAACTCCTGATCGTGTTTCTGGAGAAATGGTGGTGTTCAATGGTATTTGTCGCCAGTCTAGTTCCTGATATAGGACTGTGAATGGAGAAATGGGGCTAATGGGTTTTGCGACCAGTGTATAACCAGATCAACATGTACATATGCCAATCTGATCAGGATATGCACTGTTCGCCATTCCATCAATGAAACAACCGCCGTGTTTCTAACAAAAACCACAGATATGTATCGGGCTACAGGAGTACAATTCACAAATCCCGTAAGCCTCATTTCTCCAGTCACAGCCACATATATGACTGTGACTGGAGAAATGGGGCTTATTGTATTTGTGGAAACTTTAGCTCCTGATCTGAGACTTTGTAATATGGTACACACTTGTCACAAGGTCACAACCACGTACTCGACGGTAACACATACAGTGAAACCTCTCCAAACCGGACACCCTGGGGAGGTATGAAACCTCTCCAAACCGGACACCTGGGAGGGGAGGGTCCCCAGGGAGGGTGTCCGGTTTAGAGAGGTTTCACTGTAAACCCAGCCATTGATAATTCCAGAGTCATAGCTGTGTGCTATGCAATCATGAAAAGACATTATCACCGGAGTTAATGACCAAGAAACTCATCAAAAATAAGATCACAGGCGTTTTCTTGATGTCCGATTTACAGAGGTTCCACTGTATTCGGAGTACGTCCAAAATTAATAATCAGCTGGATATTATATTTAAGTTTAAGATATTCATTTTGTAGGAGTAGTTTTATTATTTGCATGTATAATATAAGGACATGTGAGGGTGGGGTTGACAATAACAATGATGATCATTCATAACACGGTTTCCGGTTAGGGACACAAAAGAACTGGGCCCGGTTGTTCAAAACCTCTGTTAGCTTAACAGACTGTTAAATCCTTAGCAATGCCAAGGATTTAATAGTCTGTTAAGCTAACAAAAGCTTTGAGCAACCGGGCACTGGTTGATTTTTCTATGCATCTCATATTCTCGTATATCTTTTGCATTGTATTTGCAAGTTTGCTTGAAGATAAATGATGGCACATACTTATCTTCCATATATGAGACTGATAGTAAAGGGTTGGAATTTGTTCATTTTCACAAGTACTACAATGCTTTATTATTTTACTTGGTCTCTTTTGACCATAAAATTAGCCTAATCATGTAAACCAGCTGAAGATATAATATGATGGAGAAACTTTTTGAGTTTTTAAAAAAAATAGCTAAGTGTTACAGAGTGTTGCAGCGACATTTCGAAGGTCAATGTCATGTCAATGGGGTGGAAGTGTGTCAAACACATTCAGGTGGAGCATGTACCCAAATATTGAAGCAATTCTTCAAGTAAAATTGAAGATATTACATGAAGGAGTAACTATTACAAACTTAATAATTTAAATGTACACGTACGGACGTACAGACGGACACACAGCATCGAGAATGCTGCGAAATCCGACAAGATGTCGAGCGATCCCTGAAAATTGATGAACATAACTACCAGACAAATACGTCGGAAATAGGGTTTAATTCTATTCCTTCATCAGGCAGACACAAATTTAAAAAAGCCTGTCACATCGTATGCTGGGGGGGGGGGGGGGGATTAACAATTAATGCTATATGTTTTTAGTTTACGTTAGAATACCTTTCAAAATTCCATTGGTTATTATGATGTAATTGACTTTAGCATTCAACAAGCTAAACATGTACAGCCACCCTCCATCCCGTCATCATACACACACAGATATCCATGGCAACACATAATTGTGACATTGTGTTGACATACAACGTAGATTGCGTTCGGCGTACACTGCAGCCAGCAATTGCGCATATGTACCGGTATGTAATACGATGTACATGTATGCAAAGATATTATGATGGTGGCCAATGGAAATTAACACATCATCGAACTGAACAAAAATGTGACGCACATGCTCACAATGTACTACATTGTATATGGGTATCAAGATTTCACGGCCACTCTAGTATAACTTGGACACATAATCATAATCAAAATACTGATAACTCAGTCAAATTATTGGTCCCAATTACATGTTTTCCTATATAGTGTAACTCTTTTTCGCTAAGTTTTTAATTTTCGCAAAGTCATACTATTTCCTCATTCCATTGGACTTTGAGTAAACAAGTGTAGATTGTATTTGTAATCAACGCATTTTAATGATTTCTCATAATTATGTGGCTGTGACTGGAGAAATGAGGCATATGGCATTTCAGACCAGTGTAGATCCTGATCCAATAGCACACTCCTGTAGCCTGATAACAATGTACATTGCTTGTTAGAAGCAGGACAGGTGTTTCATTGATGTAATGGCGAACAGGGCAAATTTTGACGAGACTCTGATCTGGACATACACTGGTCAGAAAACCCATAAGCCCCACTTCTCCATTCACATTCACTTATGAAATAATTGTACTGATGAACCGATTCCAGATAGTAGTATTTGAACTCTCAAATAACCTTCCATATTGCATCACAGTTTTTTGCCTGGATAATATATTATTTACAGAACACATTTTAATATTCAATATAAGTTCTGTAAACCACAGGTGTTTGAACAGATGACCATTATTTTGGTGTCATATCGATATTTGAGTGGATTTGGGTGGATTTCGTTGGTTTGGGGTAATTTACAAATAGTTTTGTGCAACTACTAAAGCTCAAAACATTACATATGATA
>CM055268.1:70182788-70348150 GCA_029237695.1 Conchocele bisecta
ACCGCAGAGCGCAGCGTAAAGCGTCATTCTTTCGCAGTTTACAGAAACAAAGGAGCGTAAATTGCAATTAAAAGCGGAGCGCAGCGCGAACTGCGCTATAAGTATTGCAATTCCGCAACCAACTCTTTGGACCGCGGTCACATGATTGCAGTCCGATTGCGGTCCGATTGCGGTTCAATTGCAATTAATGGGAACGCGAATTGCAATCCTGCGCTCCAGGAATTGCAATTCGCCTGGTAAGAGAACCGCAGGCCACTCTGTAACACCGCTCATAGCTGGCTTTTCCCCCACTAACATACCCTCGGGCCACAGTACTTAATCATCTTGTGAATAGATTAAAACGATACTTAAGTCTATTATAATTATGACAAACCCATTGTCAGAAATTCGTCACGGTTTGCTAGTCACATAAGAACTCCATAATGGGCGACGTGGCATCGATACTGCGGTTCTAGTGACATACAGCCTAATCATATCCACAGACAAATCATTGGCTTCCATCATATGGATGTAGATGCTGCCGACAAAAAACAATTTGAGTCAATGTTCGATTTCATTTACGGAAGATATGACTGGTTTTCGAAATTAATATCGGCGAATACGATGATGAGACAGTGGAGCTAATTCCCTAGCTAGATTTAAGTACATTGTATAATTATTATTAATGCGGTTATTATGTAGCTGTCTCTCAGTTATAAATAATATACATCGTAGTTGCTTGGATACTGTCAGCAGTCAACAAACATAACTTTTCAAATGCGCAGTAGCAGAAATATCGTGATCAAAGTATCTCGTAGAATAATGTATACGTCAGCCGTGTTCGCTGTCTTCGCGACTTACGTTCTACTTTATTCCTCTGTCCGAGCGTTTTTTGTACCGTATATTCAAACCAACACGGCTCTCGTTGACGGACTATTGAGCGTTAGCGATGTCGGGACATTTGATGGAGTTTCCGCGCTATCGTGTGCCGGGAAATGTAGTTCGGAGTCGACGGCGTCATGTCGGTCTTTCCTGTATAACACAGAGACGGGCCGCTGTAATATTTACGACGCCGTACATGCCGACGATCCTGAAGGAACGACGGTGGATTCGTGGGAATATTATACGGTCCGGTCATCTTAGTCGGCGGATATCAACACAAAAGGTAAAACGTGATAAATTATTTCATGCGCGGATGTGAAGTAAACATTGTGAATTTGTGATAGAATATTCTGAATTATGGAAATTATATAAGATATAAAGTGACATTTTTTTCGAAAGGAATGTGTATCAATGTGAACGGAATAGACTCGTATACTCGGATCCGGTAAAAACTTTCTTATATATTCGATATTTGTGTCGTGAATCTTGTGTCTATGATACATTCAGTTATTTATAACGCTCATAGCTGGCTTTTCCCCACTAACATACCCTCGCCGACACTCCATAATGGGCGACGTGGCATCGATACTGCAGTTCTAGTGACATACAGCCTAATCATATCCACGGACAAATCATTGACTTCCATCATGGATGTAGATGCAGCCGACAAAAAACGCAAACGGAGCGACCACTCCAGCACTACCGAATCGGACACAAGCATCAATATAAGTCATAAAAGTACCGAAAGTGATGGAAGTAAAGCTAAAGAACCGAAAGGGAAGAAGAAAAAGAAAATACCGACCAACACCGACCATGACCAACAGGCTGCACAATCTGACCCAATAGAATCCGTTCATACACAGTTGAAATAGATGAACACCAAACTGGACAATATGATATCAAAAGCAGAAATACAGGACATATTTAAAACCATGTTTGAAAAAAAGAAAGAAGAAATAATCTCAAAAGTAAAAGAAGAAGTGTATAAATCAGTAACACATAGACTAGACATCGTCGAAGGTGAGCTACATATTGCAGAAGTAGCAAAAGATGCACTAAAACGTGTAGTGAAGTCCTTACAAAATGCAATAGACGGAAAAGAGGAGACCATTCAGCGTCTACAATACAAACTGGAGCTGACGCAACAAGATAACGTGGAGCGGGCCAAAGAACTCGAACAATATACGAGACGTAACAGTGTACGTCTCACCGGACCAGGTCTATATACCAATGGAACAACCAACTGAATACGAAACCTCGGAGAAGACCGTAGAAACTGTGTTGGACATTATGAACCAGAAAATGGGTCTACATATCGCAGAAAGTGACATAGATATCGCTTATAGAATGGGGAACAAGATACACCAAAGACCAAGAAGCATAATCGTGAAAGTCGTGTCCAAATGGAAACAAATTACAACATTAAAAGACAAGAAAGACAAAACTCCGTGAGACAGGCATATTCATCCAAGAAGATTTGACTAGACTAAAAGCTAGAGTACTAAAAGTGAAACGTGAAAGCCCAGAAGTAGAAACATCGTGGAGCGTGGACGGAAATATATTAGTGAAACTTATGAATGAACCAAAAAGTGGAAAAGGTTCTATTTAAGGACTACGAACATTGGTTAAACTAGGAAACACATGCTAGAGTGTCACAAACCGTAAAAAACACAAATAAAACATGGACATGTAGCAAATGTACCTACCACAATATAGAACAACAGTCAGTCTCATTTGAAATCATGACTCATGAAAAAAAAACATTTAAAAATAGTACACTGTCCAATTGAACATACATACAAACGTGCAAAATTATGCTAAATTATGCTACAGGTGTATATGCTGGCGAATGGGAGACAACTATGTGAATGTTAAATAAATATAGCAACTTATACAGTTAATGTGCCTATGTAGTCCGGTCAATATGCAGATGGACCCACCACTAATTGTAACCAAAGGTTTTTTTTCATTATCGTGTTCAGAAAGGACCCTGGATCAACATATCAAAAGTCCCCGAAAATATATCCAGGCGAAAGTTGTAAAAATTGCCTATTTCCAAAATGGCCGCCGATTTCCCCCTTTACATCAAATAAACACCAACAATTGATATATAGTGACATATAAACAGCTAATAATTGGTTTGTTTGATGCATACTAGTCTTTACAGACAATTTATGTACACTTTGGTTACATCTGCATTAAACATAATTCAAAATGGCCGCCAAATATTAAACTTATTACTGATATTACATATTATAGTTATGCTACTTGTATTTTTCATTTTACTTTTGACATTGGACTTGACACACTAATATTGAGAACACACATTATCATTCTAATGGGTTATAAACATGCAACAGTACACATGGTAGCCTATGTATACACTTTATTATTAAGTGTGATCACTGTCTTCAATCAATTAATTCATATGGGGGCCATGTTCTCACATATACCCTTGCACTCTACACATCCATAGGAGCAGTCAAGTCCTGCTTTTCTGCAGCTGCACCGCATTGATGTACACCCTGTTTTACATTTGCAGCGGACTACTTCGAGTAGTGACTTTGGGGCCACTCCCAAGTCGGTATGGATAGGCATGAATTTATTATCGATTTCTGTCCATCCTAGGTTCAGCGGTGATAGGGTTTCATTTCCAGTCCACACCTGGATTTGGTGATAGACTCTGAGGCTATGATATTTCAAAGCTGATGATGTTGGAGGTAGACTGATTGTACAGACGTGAGACTTGTTGTTTCCTTCTGCTGAAATCTATGCAGTCTAAGACTATTAATGTCCTGTCCCTGGTCACCTTTATACATGCACACCATGGCATTTTCTCCTGCCGTTATGATGTCTTTGTCTGTTGCATCTTTATCTAGATACACCTTTGCCTGAATACAGAAGTATGGGTCTTTACGTACACACTTAAGTGCCAGTCACTTTCCAATGCCATACACCCACGATGTCGTGTCGCAGCCCAGAATCGCATGGGCAAACAGTAAGTTGCGACAAACTCCTGTGCCAAGAATATTCCTTGTTAATTGAATGTTCCAGCATTTTGGGCTCTTTTTCACACCACTTCTGGCTTCTGGCATGAAAAATATATCGCAAGTATCATCGCGGGCATAATGACACAAAAGTACTAACAGATCTGTGTCGTCGGCTACAAGGACAGTTTGGCATGTCCTTGCAGTTTCTTTTTGTGTTTGTTATTAAATGGTTTATTTCCACTTTTAAATACAACATGTACATTTTATAAAGTTTACAAGAGAATATAGCTAAATGAAATACAATGATTACATATTATATTAAAAAGTGAAATGTATGGGAGAGTAAAGTAGTTAAGATATACAGAGCATGAAAAAGAAGGAAGAATGTAAGGGTTTCTTTCTCTGTGTTCACACCTGCTGGACCTGTGTAGTTTATATTTAATATAGAGATATGTTGTGCTTGATTTTTCGTGCGGTGCCTATAAGAACTTTATATATTAAACCTGCCCCACTTAATAATATGCTGTTCTCTTTTGTCTTTCATTGTCGCTATTTCTTCTTCTATATGTATTCTATTTTTCAAGTAACTTACAAAAGATTCGAAAGTAATATCATGCTTTTCATATTTACATTTGAAAATATAGTATTTTGCTAACAAAATTATAAAATTAAATTGTTTTACCATCAGTGCCTTATTTGTTATTCCTAGAGAAATACTTCGAAAATTTATTTCATATGTTAAGTCTTTTTCATTTAGATAATTTCGAAGCTGTGACCAAAAATGTTGCACATGCATACATTCCCAGAACATGTGTTTTATGCTCTCAACATACATAGAGCAAAAATCACATAGACTGCTATTTACTATATTACAACGATAGAGTAGTTTATTTGTCCCAATGATACGCATTAAATATCTATACTGGAAATTGCGTAATGTTGAGTCTATTGTACAATCGAAAGCTAATGTGTAAATTTGTTGCCAGCATAAATTATCATCAGAAAATTCATTTGTCCATTTTTGTTGAGATTTTATTTCTTCTATATTTTGTTTGTGTGTTTGTCTTGTATATAGTAATTTGTTCACATATTTGCTATCTTGTACTCTCGATATAAGCGACGTAGATTGTGGAGTTGTGTTGATGCTTTCTGTTTTTATTTTCTCGGCCCATAATGGACTTATGCTGTTCACAATACTTTGATATTTTATAAAAATCGTCCTGACGTATATTGAATATTGCTGTAAAATCAGTAAATCGTAGAAAATTCCTTACTCTGTAGTCATATAGATGTTCAACATATTTAATGCCTTTATTGTACCAATCTTTGAAAAAGATTGTTTTGTTTTGATGCTTTAAATTGGAATTATTCCAAAGTATTTCTTTTGATACTGTGTCATTTCTGGAGGAATAGTTAATATGTGACCAGGATTTTAAAACATTATTTAAAAACTTATTTTCTTCCGCTATATGTTTTACATCTTCTGCTTTTATGTTACATTCAAAGAGCAAAAATCCACCATATCTTTCAAGTTTTTTTTCATAAAGTTGTTTCCATTTGCCTCTGTTTGATGTGTCACATATTCGTTTTACCCATGATGCTCTTATTGATGTTATAAAACTATCTATATCTAACATTTTTAATCAACCTTTTTCGTAGGATTGGATGATTATGTTTCTTTTAATTTTATCAGGCTTACTGTCCCATAAAAAATCGAATATTTTTTTTTTAATTCTTTTGATCATGTTGTCTGGAGGGTCGTGTAAAACTGTTAATGGATATATTAATTTTGGAGCAGCAAACGTTTTAATAACTGTAATTTTTCCAAGTAAACTTAAGTTTCTATGTTTCCACTTATCAAGACACTGTTCAAACTCTACTATTTTAGGAAGGATGTTATATTCGTGGATATCTGTATTATTATTTAAGAACGTAATCCCTAACGTTTTTGCACTAAGAGAAGTCCAAATGAATTTCTTATCCGGACAGAAAATCAGATCTACATTTTTTAAGGCACCAACGCGCATTACAGTGGATTTTTTTGTGTTAAGGTTGAGACCAGATATTTTACTAAATTCATCTATTATGTATATTAACTTTTCAAATGATTTTCTTGTACCATCTGTCACAAAAGTTGCATCATCGGCAAACATTGTGTTTTTAATTTCTATATCATAAATTGTTACCCCTATTATATCTTTTTCATTTATAATTGCTTTGGATAGTATTTCAATGGCGATAATAAAAAGGTAAGGTGATAAAGGACAGCCTTGACGTACGCCTCTATTTATTGAAAAGAAATCCGATAAGTAACCATTGTTTGTAACACAGCTTTTTGCATCAGAGTAAAAAAGCTTAATCCAATTTAGAATGTCGTTGCCAAAATTTAAATGTTTCATAACTTTTAAGAGGTAAGAATGTTCAACAGTATCAAATGCCTTTGCAAAATCTGCGAAGAAAAATAAACCCGGTAATTCATTTTCATTCAAATGGTCCATTAATTCGTATAGAGTTCTAATATTTTCTCCGATGTACCTTCCCTTAAGAAATCCGGTTTGTGAATCATCTATTATATTTGGTAAAACCTTTTTAATTCTGTTTGCTATGGCCTTTGATGCAATTTTGTAATCCACATTAAGTAATGATATAGGTCTCCAATTCGTAAGTATAGATAAATCGCTATCCTTTTTTGGTATTAATGTTATTACACCCTGTTTTTGCAATTCACTTAGTGATCCATTTGCTAATGAAAATTTAAAAGAATCCATATAATATCTTTTTATGTCATTCCAAAATATTTTATAAAATTCCACAGACAGACCATCTGAGCCTGGGCTCTTATTGTTTTTCATTTCCTTTAAAGAGTTACTGCATTCGTATTCTGAAAGGCTGCCTTCGCATAATTCTTTATTTTCTTGGGATAATCTGTTTACTCCATTATCATTTGGAAAAAAATTGTGATTTGTATTTTCAGCTTCTTTTTTCGTATATAATTTTTTATAATATTCTTTTTCTTCATTTAATATTTCACCATTGCTCGTAATATTTTGACCATTTACCGTTAATCTAGTTATTGTTTTATTTTCAGACCGTTTCCGTTCTAAATTTGCAAAGTATTTTGTATTTTTTTCCCCACCCTCAATCCATTCGGCTTTTGATCTTAACATAATTCCTCTAACTTTATGTTCATATAAATACTGTAACATATCTTTTTTGGTGTTTAATTCTATTAAAATATCTTCCGATATTTTTTTTGGAGTAGTCTGCTTCTAATTTATCTATTTCCTCTATTAATTTATTTTCCATTTTTCTTTTTTTTTTCTTTTCAGTAGACGCAAATTTTATTGTTTCATTTCGTATTGTGCCTTTAATTATCTCCCAAAGCGTATTTGGATTAGCATGCTGGTTGATTTCGGCAATGGTAGAAATACTTCGTATAATTAGTTGTTGGTATTCCGTTTTTAAAAGTAGACTATTATTTAACTTAAAATATCCCGGATCCCTTTCATTAGATTGAGTCTGTAAACAAAAATATACTAAAGAATGGTCAGACTTAAACCCTGTAGTAATTTTACTTTTTGTTACTCTGTTAATTACATTTTCAGATATTAGAAAATAGTCCAAAAGACAGAATATTGGTGGTTTAGTATTTGAATGCCATGTGAATTTCCTTGTATTAGGATTAAGAATTCTCCAGATATCATGTAGTTCATATTTATTAATTATTGACAATAGTTTCTCTCTTATATTCTAATTTATGTCTCTTATGCCATTTTTCTTGTCTAAATCTGGATCTAAAATTATATTAAAATCGCCCCCTATTATTAAAGTATCTACTTCCACTGTTTCTATATATATGTATCGAGATCTTGGTAAAATCTTAGACTGTTTTCGTTTGGACCATATATATTGATTAATGTATAATCTTTTTCAGAAATGCATATTTTAAGAGATTGAATTCTACCAGTCATGACCTGTTCATAATGTTTCATTCTATAATCAAGCCCCGGTTTTATTAAAATACATATACCTTCTTTATTGCTATATTCCCCACTAAAATACCCATCACCACCCCATTCCTTTTCCCACTGGGCTTTATCACTTGTTGTGAAATGCGCTTCTTGTATGAAACATATATCGTAATCATTGTCTTTTATCCATTGAAAAAGGTGTAGCCGTTTGTGTTTTGATCCCATACCCTTAACATTAAAGCTTCCTAGTTTTAATTCCATAAAGTAGTATTAGAAATCTGATCTATCTAAAGCAAGCACATACATATTCGTCGCCGGTCCACGCAGTTTCTATCACTGTCTGCGTTATCATGACATCTGCATCGTCACATGCATGCTTTGTGATACAGTCACTGTTCTCAAGTTTTTCTGCTAGCATATTTATGAATCTCTGCTTATTTCCTTTGTTCGACATGAAGTCTTCTTTCTTTGATTTCATAGCCATGTTGCTGCTGAAGTTTACGGTTGCTCCTACGTGTCCACCTGTACGTCGTGAATGAGTGGTGTCCTTCGTAGAAGGCCGTTCAGAATACCCATCAAATACAATAATAGCCTTCCCATATTTTCTTGATACGTAGTTTGTGTACTGCTCGCAAATCGTGTCATATGTTGTGCCATTTGACCATGGAATGCGGTGCAAAAGTGCCCCGCCATCAAGCACATATTGTACCTCACCTATTGGCTTTGGTATGTCTGTTGGCATCAATGACCATATGGCATCGGCCAAAACTGGCTTATTTGCTGGTCTCATCACATATTTACTTTCAAATAATGCCGATGGAATGCTGCACAGTTCATACTGAAATGTATCTGCGAGTTGGTCTCTTCGTGTTCCAGCAGTGACTAGTCTTTGGAATAGTAGTTGGGAATCTATCTGAATGGTGTCATTATCCAGTTTTAGTGCTGACTGACTACCCATTGTGATGATTTGTGTTTTCTTCCTGAATGTATATTCAATAACGTTATTACCAGTCATGGATTGTACTATGCTATTTCCGATATCCGCATTTACTTTGCTGTCTGCATTAACACCGGTTGCAATGTGCCTCATGTCGCCTTCAAATGGGTGTCTAGAATCTAGAAACTTCAGAAGTTCGTGCATATCACTGTCATCCTTTTCCAGTCTTGATTTGGTCTCTTCCTTATGTTGCTCACTCACACTGTATGTGACATTCGTTAACTCCTGCATTGCAATATTGACCTCTGAAGTGACTGGGTGAGCCATTAACCAAACGAGTCGCTGAGTTTCAGTCATTCCTCGACCTCTTGTTAGTCCTCCACTTGTTTTCATGCTCCGCATTAAGACCTGCTCAATTATAAGATCCGTTGAAAGTCCAGCCCAGAAACGATTCGACCTGCGCACAACATGGAGACCTTGTGAAAATTGATGGAATACATCTGGGTGCTGGTCTTCAAGTGCGTCCATGTTCTGCAAATATATGTGAATGGACTTTGTGTATAGGTTATGGCCCGATGCAGCTAAGTACGGCAACATTTCGTGTAGTGCATGTATGTTGAGTAGCCAGTTGCCTGTCCTTTCAGATTTCATTAATTTGCGCAGTATGTCCATCATCTGCATAAATTGCAACCATAACGTTGCTTCGCGTGAATTTTGCAATAATTGCTTTGCTGTTTCCAGCTTCTGAGTAATGGATATCAGTTCGTCAGATCTACATATGTCCTCCAGTGTAGTTTTGCCATCAGACAATTGTTCATACAGTTTGCCTATGGTTTCCAAAGTTTTTGTTGATTCATTGTTCTCTGAATCTTTATTTTGTCCTGGCAAAGATATCTCAGCTGGAGCCAACTCGTTGTGTTCAATGGTGATGTCATTTTGTTCCTTGTCCTGAGATTGAGTTATAGTTGGTAATTGCATATGGAACACTTTTGAAATGAGTAGTACATTGAGAGCTGCATCTACCAGAAAGAATCCCCGCATTGCTCGTTCCACCGCTTTTCCTGTCAACATGTGGGAGACTGTGTTTTTTGCATAGATGGTTTCTAAAAATTCCTGTAGTCCCGAGCCAGCCATGGTGTGGCCAATACAGCCCAGGTAACTCATTTGTGCGTGAAATCCGCCCAGTCGAAGTACTATTTGACGCATTTCACTGTCTTCGGTCTGACTCTCTATTACCTCTGTCGCTTTCCACCAAAGCGGCTGATCGAATGTTACGATAGGTGTGACCTTATATTTGTTGGCGTGGTTGCATATGAACTGAAGTGTAGAGTATACACATGACATATTGCCTGGTTCCAAATCAATCATTGGGAGGAATAATACAGACGACTTTCCTGGGTGTTCACCTTTGTGTGCCATCTGCATCATACCAGACCATCCAGGTCTAGGTGACCGCACTGCTAGACATACTTTCCATAGAGTATCAGCGCCTGCTGTTGGGTCTGTCTCCTGTACATGAGCCAACTCTTTATAAACCAGTGAGCGCATACCCTTGGTCACAGGCACAAAATTTTCAATGTTGACAGTCCCAATTGCAGCTATGTCTTCTGCAGTGACAGAGAGTCGCGGAATGTGGTGCTCATTTCTAGTTCCAGGTGTGATGGTGGCAATAATGCCCATACCATGAAATGTGTTTTTCCCATCAACTGTACGGATATTATGATCTACATTGTCAGCTACATATTGAACAAAATGTCCTGGTATATAGCCTGGAATGTCTGTTCCATTTGTAACTGCTGCACTGCGAATAAATTTCTGCACCTCAGAATATGACGAACAGAATCCATGATGATTGAGTGAGTCAATAATAAATTTTGAGGCGAAATGATGATGCAGTTGTACACCGAGGCCTACTTGAAGGGGTGCTAGTAAGACGCGTGGCCGTGTGGCTTGCATAATTGCCTGCCCTAGTGAAGCCATTTTGATATCGGGAGTTTTAGATGGAAATAGCACTTTCAACAATAGTTTCATAGAATCTGGAAGAAACGAAGTTGCTTCACCAATAGATGATAGTTCATGGCAACTTGGGTATGAATCTTTGGAGCAATTGACCGAAAGTACGTCACATTTCATCAGCTTGGCTGCTGTTTCGATTAACCGAAGCTTCTCATCAGTAGCACTCTCATTTTGACTTGACAGTAGAAATCGTGGAGAATTGAGGATGCTGTGCTTCGAAACGTAACTACATTGCTCTTGCCATTTATCTCAGTAATGATAATTCTATCACCAAAATGAGTTAGCAGTTTGTCTTTCATATGAGTGAAACCGTAGGCATTACAATCCGTCTCATGTGTATATTCTTCCATTTTATCTACTAAGTCATTTATGGTTGTCTGTTCTTCATCATTATCCTCCAGGTACTTTGCAACTTTCAGAAATGCTTCAGTTTGTGATATATGAAGTGGCCTGCCACGTTTTACTTCAATGATAGCATCGTCATCCTGGAATTCGCGTGGAATACATTTATTAGCTCTGAAATGTGTACTACACAAGCGGTGGTAAACTGCATCTGCTGCAAACAAATCGTTGACACTATTAAGTCTTCCCTGAACTGTTTCTGACCAAGCATCTGTTCGTGCCTGACACAATTGGTCTATTTCTTGATGGAAGGTAGTCGTACTGACACATGATAATTTGCGCCCCTTGTTTTCTTTTCTGTGATCATTCCCATCTGGCTTCCCACAGAACAGGCAGTGTTCCTTTATGTTAAATGAGATTTTTGATCGCAAGCTATACGTATCACTCTCATCGGCAATATGTTCAAATGACCGTTTTCGAGATGCATATATCTGTCCTGGATTGCAATACACACGACGGCATTCTACATGTACTTGCTGTCCTGGCTGAGTTTGAACTTTATTATCTCTTGATTCGCCGGCTCGTGCAATTCCATCGCACCCTTTAGCAGTTAATGTCACGGTGGGTGTATCACCAGTCAGAGATCTATTACAAAATATACACATATCCATTTTGTTAGTGTTGTTAGTATTTATTCAATAGTCATGGTGTTAGTTATATGAGATAACTAGGTACTGGCTGCACGCCTGTTCATATTGTGATAATTTGGAGTAACTGCGCCGTCCTCATCTGTATCTGGAGGTTGCATGCTTGTTGCAAGGGTGAGATCGAGAGTCAGTGGGTCACCAGTATCTGAAAATAAAAGCATATGCTTCATATGTGTTATATCCACAATGCGACCAGCTAATTACTTTTGGGGCCTTGCTGAGAAAATTCGCAATGCATTACGACACATATGTACTATAGTCTGTTCCACGTAATCTTGCCGACGTCGATTTGACGATTAAACATATGAAAAGTTCAAAATATCTAAATTTCTGGACATTTTCATTAATAACAAAAAAGTCACCCTCCCCAAAAATAATTTATTTGATGAAATTCGGTCAAATATTGATTTTATGGCGAAAAACGATTTTCCTATAGGAAATTAACATGGGGAAAAAGAGGAGGATGCAGTGGGGGAGGAGCCAAAAATGAAAAAAAAAATCATTTTTTTCGGAAATTGACCCCGAAACCTGGCTAGATGGCTTGGAAATGATCTAACTAAGAAAATGAGGGTTAGGTTTATGGAAATCGGTCCATAAATAAAAAAAAATGTATTTTTGGCTTCCCATGTTAAAATCCCATAGAAAATCGTTTTTTCGCCATAAATCAATATTTGACCAAATTTCATCAAATAAAAAAAATTGGGGAGGGTGACTTTTTTATTATTAATGAAAATGTCCAGAAAGTTTGATATTTTTTAGTTTTTATATGTTTAATCGCCAAAACGACGTAGGCAGAATTACGTGAACCAAACAGTAGGCATAATTCAGCCAGTAAACCATAGCACTCCTATTACAATTCATACTGGTCGATATTCTGTCAATGGAGTAGACATAGGCATATTAACACTAGTGGAAACTATTCATACCGTATAACTGTGCAAAATAATATATATGCAAATGTTGTGAGATTCATGCTAACATTGTTGTTTCCGAGGATACGCTATATATGACATCACATTGGACTTCAAAATAAAAATGAAAATTTGGGCATAGGTTCCCCTGCCGAACATGTTTTTCTGTGTTCAAAATAGAGTAATAAACCCAAAGGGGACACCCAATTCTCCTAACATTCACTCATTTTGGTAATTTTGGTAACCTGCTACTAGACACATTCTCACAGTTCATTTCACAATAACATATACCTATCGGAAACAAACATGATAATCTGATCAAATACAGTGATACTGGTCAGCTTCCAAATGATACACATATATTGTACATGTAAATGATGTTGGGTACTTTTTGTGTGACAAAACAAAATGCTAACTGGTACGTGTCGGATACTACTCATTTGCAGGAAACTGAAATTTTCAGCAATAGCTAGATATACAGAGACAGGAACACCAACTGGTAAGCTGACTGACAGAGAATATTATTTCAATTGGATTAACATACAAATATGTAAAATAGAGCAATACTTACATTGTTCCAAATGGAAAACACAATATTTTGACCAAGCAGTCAACATTTTGTTGTTGTTGTTGTACAGTGCAGAATCCAGCCGTTGACTTTTCGGCTCCACATGCACGTAGTCCTATTACTCAGCTAAACATCTTCTAATTAAAGTTGCTAACTGTTATGAGATATGACATCCGCAAGTAATACAATAGAAAACTATAAACCCTTAGTGGAGACAAAGCCTGATGCTTTATAAAAATAATACTCTGAGCAGCACACAACTTATCCTAGTCAGCAAATGTGTTGTTATGGAATGTGACAATATATGTACATTTAGGCCTATACGCAATCAATAATTCTTGCAATAACATGTAGTTGTGATATCGCTCTGTGTATCTATATTAGTAAGATTTTAACACACAAATACGATATAATAAGGCAATTTTTTACACAAAAAAATATATTACGGCAGCCATCTTGGATGTGTCAGAGTGAATGTATTGTCAAATATAGCAAACTTGTGTTTGAACAGCTTATCCATGCTCAATAGCTGTCAATTAGACATTGAAATTGCATGCTTTTGTCATTAATCAGCCAGGACATACGATAAATGGGGAAAATGGCGGCCATTTTGGAAATAGGCAATTTTGACAACTTTCGCCTGGATATATTTTCGGGGACTTTTGATATGTTAATCCAGGGTCCTTTCTGAACAAGATAATGAAAAAAAACCTTTGGTTACAATTAGTGGTGGGTATACCCCATATAACCCGTAGATTGACTGCACTAATGAGAAATAGCTGTAAATCCGAGTTATCGTGCGCATGCATCTATATACATGCGAAATAAATATAATTGTTTATTATAACCAAGTGACGAGCAGAGTGAGCAGGTGCGCGTGCTTGTCTGCCACTACGCAGGCCGCAACCGTCGTGGTATTCTCATTTGTCATCGGATAGCCAAAATATGTTTCTCTACCGCATTTGCTGGACATATTGATGATCTAAAGTACTGACTGTGCCCTCCCACAAGCATACATATATACCTGTATCGTATTTTGTAATTGACAGAAGGCAACCTTCACCGCTCGTGCCAGTCAATGGTCAACGAACGACTAATGCGTTATGACCCGCAGCAAAATGTATTATTCAACGAATGTTGAAGAAACAAATATCTTTTTTTGCGACGAGTGTATCCTCGGATTGGCTTGCGCGGCCGCGCAAACGGATCATAGCATACACTGATTGTTTTTTTTAATCTCTATTTAGTCAAATATCCTTATATTGAACGGTAACCGAAATGCAACCGTTTTTTTATTATATAATATGTGGTCAACAGACATTACATATTGCGATAGTATTGCAGCCTTCAATCTGTCAATATCCAATGTCCGTCAATTCGGTCAGTATCCAATTCTGGTAACACTGGTTAAGGTATGGCAACACGATGCATACGCTGCATATATAGAGAATAGTAGGTTAGTGCTGTGAATGGGAAAAAATATCTGGCTAGGCTTAGGAAACGGGATGGGCGAGGCTCTGCCGAGCACACGTCTCGTTTCCGTGCCACGCCAGATATTTTTCCCATTCACGGCACTAACCTACTATTCTATTTATCCCGTCAACACATACAAATGGCTTTAAAATGCAAAACAAATAACCCCAGCAACCGCACATATTCATACGCAGTGATTAAGTCGTATTGACAGGATATCAAAAGTGTTTCACGGCACCGTGTTTCACGACACATACGCACTGTGTTGACGGGATAAATAGTATTAACCGTTCGCAGCGTCTGTTGATATAAATGATTACATGCAAAATCCAGACGCGTACACTCGTGCGTTATATGGACCACCGACATGGAAATGGTAAATTGTGGCATGTGCAAACAACGTAGGCCGAGATATATTTGCGCAGTCCGATTGAGGTCTACACTGAGTGCAGTTCAATCAAGCTGATGTTACATGTACTGCTATTCCTGACTAACAGTTCTGACCAGTCCATTCACGTTTTGATCCCAAAAGCAGTCCAAAACCTATCTTGGCCTCATATGTATTAGGAGATTATCTGTCGGCCGGCGGCAAGCTCCATGCCCATACGTTCGTTTGTTTGTTTATTGGTGCTTAACGGCCTATCAACAGCTAAGGTCATGTAAGGCCGGGCAAACGGGTTCGATCCCGTTTTAACCTCCTGCACATTGGGGGGGGGGGGGGGGCGATTCCAAAATCAGAACTGAATATTTACATCGAGAAACAATATATTCAGCCCTGAAATTAGAATAACCTGACCTGGTGGCAGGTCCATACCACACCAAAGTCACTTGGCCCCTTCCCCTAAAATAGGATTACGAATAATCGTAATACTCACATAAGGGGTATAACCAGATTCAACTGTCACATACAAAATGCCAAAGACGTATGTGAGGGCCAAACCAGATATCCAGTCGGAATTCCGGTAAGGATGAACCCTGATCGTGAAATTACCAATCGCATTCTCCCACCTGCCACCCACCTTTTGACCTTGACCTTTAACACAGGGGTGACATGGGTGGGCAATAGATTTAAAATATGGATGAAGACAAATAAGTAGATGAAGTTCATGACAATCAGACTTAATACATGTAGGGTTACAGAAATATATCAGACAGAAACTTGCGTTAAAATTGTTGGGGTAAGTCATTTGATCGTGACCTTGAACACAGGGGCCACATGGGTGGGCTATAGAATGGAAATATGGATGATCAGTAGCCAATTTCACCATAATTCCAAAGAATACTTATCTTGCTAAGTGCACTTTGAGGGAGAAATTTTCAATTTAAGGAGAAATTTATAATTTTTTATTATACTGAATTTACATAAATAAATTCAGTATAATAAGTTTGCTTTCTTTTCATCATTAAATATATGCAGTTGTTAGTTCTATATGAAATAATGCATTTCGGGAAAAAGAGATGATTACTCCCTCAAAGTATACTTAGCTAGACAAGTATGCTTAGCAATTTTGGTGAAATCGGCTACAGAAGTTCTCAGGTTCTAGGTCAGAGTTTTCCACCTATGGGCCGCACAGCTCAGGGATTCCGCTGGCGATCGCCACTTTCGCAATTGGCGATAAAAATAAACAATTGGCGATAAAAAAATTACAATTTTCGAAAACAAATCCAAACAAAATAAAAAAAATTTTTTTTCGAAAATTGTAATTTTTTATCGCCAACTGTTTTATTTTTTTTATTTTTTTTGAAGTGACGATTTTTTTATTTTCCCCAGCGGAATCCCTGACAGCTCCGAGAATTGACCTAAACCAACAAGGTGGCCAGAACTGAATCAAAGGGAGTTAATTTCAACAAGTACAACCAGTAGCTTGGTGCATGTATTCACAGTATACATAATCATACAAGCACACACAATGGGAGTTCAGAAATACAATAATTTAGCTATTCTTTATGCATGGCAGAATACTGTGTCTAGACTAGAATCTCAATATCACAGAACATATCATCAGAACTGTGGCTGTGAATGGATAAATGGGGCTTATGGGATGTGTGAACAGGTTAGCTCCTGAAGCCTGATAACGGTCTATATCGCTTGTTAGAAGCACGACAGGTGTTTCATTGATCGAATGGCAAACAGTGCAGATCCTGATCAGACTGTGCGGACGCACAGGCTGATCTTGAACTACACTGGTTGCAAAACCCATAAGCCCGATTTCTCCAGTCACAGTCATATAGTTCATGGGAAATAAAATCAAATTGGCACTCAGCTGAGAAAAGGTACCTAGCAACATATAAAATAATCTTCTTGCACATTCACTCAATATAGTTGAGACACGCCAATGCCATGCGATTGTGAACCTAAGAACATGTGCGTTATCTCATGAAGAATATTTACGATATTTTCCGTAAATGATGTCATTTTCCGTAAATGATGTCGAAAGATGACAAAACATTCATAGCAAATATGGAACAGTATTCCGCATTTGCTATGAAAGTTTTGTCATCTTTCGACATCATTTACAGAAAATGCGATATTTTCTGTAAATGACGTCGAAAGATGACAAAATGTTTATAGCAAATGCGGAATACTATTCTGTATTTGCTATGAATGTTTTGTCATCTTTCGACATTATTTACGGAAAATATCGTGTTTTTTTTTCATGAGATATTGCACATGTTCTTAGGTACAAAATCACACGGCGTTGGTGTGTCTCAATCTAATCAATTTCCTCGTGGCAGGCAGTGACTGAATGGCGACCACCATAGCCCCAGATCAGCCTGTGCATCCGCACAGTCTGATCTGGGGCTATGCTGGTCGCAAACTTGGAAGCGCGCTGATTAGGGGCTATGCTAGTCGTAAATATCACAAGCCACCTTTTGCGAGTTGGCAGTCTGAATATAAAGTTTCTGACAGACAACACATGCAAGAAGCTAATACATTGAGTTTGCAATGAATCTCAGATCAGACAAAACATTGGCTGAAAGCTGCAAGTATATATAGCATCATATGAGACACACCATGTAATTTTGTACCTTCGGACAACTGCGAAATTTCATGAAATTTCATGAAATTACAAAATTTACAATAGTTTCCGTAAATTATGTAAAAAGTAGACACAATTTTCATAGAACATGTGGAATTATATTCAAATTATATTCCGCTTGTACTCTGAACGTTTTGTCAACTTGTGATTTTATTTATGAAAAATATTGTAAATTTTGTAAATGTATTGAATGAAATTACGCAGATGTCCAAAGGTACAAAATCGCATGGCGTGTCTCATGGTGTGACCAGCCACAACAAAAAAATGGCTTTACAGAGTTTGTGACCAGTGTAGCCCTGGATCAGACAAAACATTGGCTGAAAGCTGCAAGTATATATAGCATCATATGAGACACGCCATGTAATTTTGTACCTTCGGACAACTGCGAAATTTCATGAAATTTCATGAAATTACAAAATTTACAATAATTTCCGTAAATGATGTCAAAAGTTGACACAATTTTCATAGAACATGTGGAATTATATTCAAATTATATTCCGCTTGTACTCTGAACGTTTTGTCAACTTGTGACTTTATTTATGAAAAATATTGTAAATTTTGTAAATGTATTGAATGAAATTACGCAGATGTCCAAAGGTACAAAATCGCATGGCGTGTCTCATGATGTGACCAGCCACAACAAAAATGGCTTTACAGAGTTTGTGACCAGTGTAGCCCTGGATCAGACAAAACATTGGCTGAAAGCTGCAAGTATATATAGCATCATATGAGACACACCATGTAATTTTGTACCTTCGGAAAACTGCAATTACAAAATTTACAATCATTTCCGTAAATGATGTCAAAAGTTGACACAATTTTCATAGAACATGTGGAATTATGCAGATGTCCAAAGGTACAAAATCGCATGGCGTGTCTCATGGTGTGACCAGCCACAAGAAAAATGGCTTTACAGAGTTTGTGACCAGTGTAGACCTGGATCAGACTGTGCATCCATGCCGTCTGACCAGGGACTAGACTGTTTGCTATTCATGTTATGAAACATTGGGAATATCTTTACAAACGTTAAGTCTGTATCCAGCTACTGTACATCGAGTGTATGAACTGAACTGGATCTACACTTGTGTTCACTATCAAGACCAAATTTCCAAAAGGTACATTATGACGTTGGCAGCGAGCATAGCCACGTTTATCCCGTCAACACAGTGCGTATGTGCCGTGAAACACGGTGCCGTGAAACATTTTTGATATCCAGTCAATACTATTTTTGCATTTTACGGCCATTTGTAGGTGTTGACGGGATAAATAGAATAGTAATTTGGTGCCGTGAATGGGAAAAAATATCGGGCGCGGCACGGAAATGGGATGTGCTCGGCAGAGCCTCGCCCATCCCGTTTCCTGAGCCTTGCCAGATATGTTTTCCCATTCACGGCACTAACCTACTATTCTCTATCTATTTTCCTTATTTCTGAACCAAAGTATATGTTGTGACCACTCATTCGAACCGTCTCGGCAAGACGGTTCGAATGAGTGGTCACAACATATACTTCTGATGAGAAATAAAGAAATTCTTGAGCCTTGCCGGATATTTTTTCACGCATCATTAACCCATTTCATGCTGAGGATATGCTACTTTGATAAAATGTGCTCAGAAGTATATGTCACGACAACCATTTGAACCGTCTCAATGAGTGGTCACAACATATACTTTCATTGAAAAGTAACAAAATATTTTTTAAAAATTCATACCCGTAAAGGTGTATTATGCATGGAACGAGTTAACTCAGTCTGATACGCGTCTACAATGTGAACCCTTCATTCTTTCAATAAATGGTACTTATACAGGGCTCCAGATAAGGAATTAGTAATTGAGTAATGTCACTCCATCATTTCTGAAGCAATTGGGTATTTCAAAATTTTAATTAGGTAAAATAAAATCACACTCCTGTTTACACATCAACAGACAGCAATTATTGAATAGTTTGCTTCGAAACACGTCTTGGCATTTCATTAGAATTGTATTTTCATGGAAAATAAGAAAAATGCTATATTTGTGGTATGTTTATTGCTTAATGCAGCATGGTTAAGCAAATACGCAGCTTATCTGGAGCTCTGCTTATAAGCAGAGCTCCAGATAAGCTGCGTATTTGCTTAAATATCTGGGCGTTCAAAAGGTTCTGATACTGTGGCTGTATCTTTTGCATTTATTCAGCAAACATTTTGATTTCTTGCCTCGATTTTAAGTTCGATTTTAAGTTTCCATAAGTTTCACACAAAGTTGACAATACACGCATGCATATCGTTACTATGGGAACTGTTGTTTGGGTAAAGTAGCAAAACTCCATATTGTATTATAATAAACATGTACAGTCAAACCTGTGAATAAATGCCAATAATGGAAAGAGAAAAACCTGTACCCAAAGCCAGTCACCCAGATGTATATAGCTTTCTAAATTGTACTTATACGAGGGGCGTTCAAAAGTGGGAGGGGGGGGATTGCAAGTTCCTATTAACGCCAAAAATATCAGTTAACCCAATTAGCAGAAAGGATACAATGAGAAAGAGATACAACCGTCTGGGTCCATGCTTATAAAACTTTCCGAGCATGTTCTCAACATTTAGTCTCGAAATTAGACAATTTCATTGGTCGAGAACGAGCACAGCTCGGCCTCAACCAATCAAATTTCCTGATTTTTAGCAGGAGTACCGAGTACATGCTCGGAGAGATTTATAAGAATGAGACATGCTCTTTGTATCAGAAGTAGCTGTACACCCAGATTGATTCCAACACAGATATCGCACAGGGTAAGGTAACTTTGATTCATTGATCGATTGAATGGCCGATTGAATATATGTAGCTACCAATAGATGGCAATACACAGAAGACACAGCAAATCCATTTCTTTTTTGTCATAATCTGATTATCTGACACCACCGCCTGTGTTAATCTTACCCAGATGCCAACGTTTCAGAACATATGTTTTCAATATCAACTCGCAATCAAGCAGTTGGATTGGCTGTGCCTGAGCTGTAGCACAGCTCAGGCTCAGCCAATCCAGCTGCTTGCCTTCAAGCACAATATTCAAATATTTTCAAATAAATTTACAAAGATAAAGATCTGCACTTTTTGCAATTTCGCAAGTAATTTTCATATTTTTTAAAACAAAAACACCCTCTTTTAATAAATGGACTCTTTGTGACGATTGGATTGGTTGGAAATTAAGACATCAAAATCCAATCCAGTTACTTAGGGGTGAAAGGGTTAACCTGGTCTATATCACTGTGGCATCATATCACTACAGCCGCTCCCTCACACCGACTAGTCGGCATACAGCCTGCGTCTGTCCACATGTTCGTTTGAGGGTCGTAACACTCCATGGAGTCGAGCGTGGTGGGTGCGGTGAATTCATCCATGTACGACCGGCCACCCAGCACGTACAACATGTTGTTTACCGGGACTACACAGGCCGCCGCCCGTACACACGACATCGGTGATACTTCAATCCAATAGTCCTGGGGACATTTATTGAGGATCTTACCACACGTGTTTCTAGCGTGTCTCGGATGATCAATTAATGTTTGTATATACATGAAACACCTCTCTAAACAATGTACAAAACATTGCTAAATATATTGAATTTTATATTTATTGATATATTCAGCACACCCGTGCGCATTTTAAGTGTTTTTCCATTTTGATGAGAAAGGTGTTTCATGGAAAAACAAACATTAATTGACCAAGACACGCTAGAAGCTCCTGTGGATCTTGCATGTGTCATGATTTAATATGACATTTATCTTTTTGAATTTTTTTTAACTCGTTCACTGATTTCAAAAGAAATATCTAGTGATGTAATATCATATTTATTTATTGAACATCTGACTGATTTCACAAGAAAGTTGGTGTAGTGATTCAGTATGATATTCGTTTAAGAAGTTTACTGATTTCATATGAAACTCGTCTATAGCTATATATGCCGAGTGTCTTATGAAGTCAGTGAATGATAAATCTAACATTTGTGGCTGTGACCGGAGAATTAGGGCTTACGGCATATGCCTGCAGCCGATTTCACCAAAATTGCTAAGCATACTTATCTAGCTAAGTATACTTTGAGGGAGTAATCATTTATTTTTCCCGAAATGCATTATTTCATATAGAACTAACAACTGCATATAGTTATGATTAAAAGTATGCAGAATTATTCTACTGAATGTATTACATTATCACAGCCAAAATGGCTGTGATAATGTAATAAATTCAGTATAATAATTTGGTCAGAAAATATTTTATTTCATTAAAAATTAATAAATTTAGCCTTAAATAGAAAAATTTCTCCCACAAATTGTACTTAGCCAGACAAGTATACTATTTTGGTAAAATCGGCTACATGTCTGTTAACACCCTCCTGTGGCCTGATATAGATACATGCGTACCATTTTTGCTGTGACGTGTATTCCACTGCCTAAATTACAAGCAGTGCATGCTCTTGAGTCTACATTGCAGGGTGTACACTGGTCGCAAATGTCATAGCCATAATTGTTATCAATGTCGTTTTAACGAATTTCATTTTCGTGGAATGTGTGTTGCAACCATTTGTGACTGCAGCAATGGGGCTTATGAGATTTGTAAATAACACACTCCTGCAGCCCGATATATTGCTTGTTAAAAGTGTGACGGTATTCATTGATAGAATGGCGAACAGTGCAGATGCGGATCAGCCTGTATGTATGGATTCACAGGCTGATCTAGATCGACACTGGTCCAAAACCTATATGCCCCATTTCTCCAGTCACAGCCACATTCAGTTAATGATCATAAAGTTTCATAGTTGCCATTACAAAAGAAAATATTCTCTCCCAGAGTAAAATACCGTACTTACAGATTTAACGCAGTTAAATCGCTCCACCGAGTTCAGTGCTCCATCTCTCTCATTCCACCCTCCCACTGCATACAGGTAGTCATCAAGAACCGTAACTCCTGCATAGGATCTGCTGGTGATCAGGCCAGGTAGAGTTACCCACTCCTTGGTGATAGGATTGAAGCTCTCCACACTAGAGAGCTCCTCACTGAGGTCATTGGAGCCTCCAACGACATAGATCAATCCTGGAACAGTGCACAAAAGTACAGGCGCGGATCCAGGATTTCGGGTTAGGGGGGGCATAACTATTTTGCAATACTTGACTATATTATCGAATGAGCTAAGCTCGTTCGATAATATAGTCAAGTATTGCAAAATAGTCGACCAAGCAGAGCTCAGGATAGCGCTAGGGGGGTCCACGGGCTTTTCCCCCCTGAAATCTTTTGAAATCTACATCGCATTTCCTGCGTTCTGGCGCATTTTGGAGAAAAAAAAATTGACACTGTCACAGTATGTTTAGACAATAAAATTTTGAAACAATAAGACAAAAAAACGAAAAATGCATGGAATACATGGCACTTGGCATGAAACTTGCCTTGTAACTTGTAAAAAAATCTTTGCTTGGCGAATTTTAGCGGGGGCGCGCGCCGGGTCCGCCCCCCCCCCCCCTGATTCCGCCCATGAAAGTATGTCACCTATCACAAGATTATCACAAAAAGACTATTAGTAGTCAATGTCACTACAGTAATATGAGGATTTTGCACCTTAGATTTTTCATGCAATTTATTTACAAAGACTGACATTTTCTGTAAATGACATTGAAAGTTGGCGAAATGTTCAGAGCAAATGCGGAATAGAATTCCGCATACGCTATGAAAATGTTGTCAACTTTTTGACACGACATCATTGACGGAAAATTAAAGATTTTGTAAATAGTTTTCATGAAAAATCGCACATGTTACAAAATCACATGGCTTGCCTCATATAGGGCAGTTAGCCATCAATGTGAGGAAACCGCGGATGGAAGTTTGGTAAATATATCAGACATATAAAGTTTGGCCATACACAACCGCCTGCGCTAATCTGGCCCAGATTATTAACATTCCTGAAGATCCATTGGCAATGTCAACTCGCAGTCAAGCAGTTTGATTGGCTGAGCCTGAGCTGTAGCACAGCTCACGCTCAGCCAATCAAGCTGCTTGATTTCAATGACAATGTTTAAGTATTTTTAAATAAAGAAATTGACAAATATTGGCAAGGTTAGCACAGGTAGTGTATGTCCAACATGGTTGTTGTTGCCAATGTCTATGAATCCAGAATTGTGATTGCTATTTATCAGGTAACAAGCTTTGTATTGACCCAATACGTATTGACTGATAACATAATGTCGTATCAGGCAATGATATGAATATCCGGGTTACAATGAATTGAAACCCGACGTTTCATTGGTTGAACGTTACCGAATAAACACATTCGTTTTCAACAAAAACTATTTTATATTTGATTATCAGCTAGCATAGAACGTTATCTGGTAAATAGAATACCAGCATAGTGTCTGTTTATATCAAGTTTATCAGGCTTGGAAACGGTAGGAATTGCTACGCGTTTCCTAGCCTTGCCTGATAGACTTGATATCAAAAGACACTAGCCTGGTATTCTCTATGTCTCACTTTCCTCTAAAATACAGATACATGTATACTGATACAGATATGTGGCTGTAACTAGAGAAGTGGGACTTATGGGAACTGTGACCAGTGTAACTCCTAACCATATAGCATTGTCTTGTAGCCTGATAACGATCTGCATTACTTGTTAGAAGCATGATGAGCGTTCATTGATGGAAAGGCGAACAGTGCAGATCCTGATCAGACCGTGCGGATGCACAGTCTGATCTGGATCTACACTGGTCGCAAAACCCATAAGCGCCATTTTTCCAGTCAAACCCACATAGTGTCGTCTCTGCTCAACTATCTGGAGCTACATATACACACTAGTCACAAACTAAATAAGTCACTAATCGTCATGGAGAATCACATAGGTACATGTATATTACATGATAGCTGATATTCAATCCAAGGCCTGAAACAAAATGATAGTCGCTTTAACTTATTTTTGCTTGTTACTAAGTGATCATAGGCCAGATCATTGGAAAGGATTCTAAGTACTGCCAAAGATTGTTTTGATTGACAAAATGTAAATAAGCAATTGTAAAGGTTAAAGGCAGTAGGCACAAATTGTGCTTTATATCAGAGACATCATCGGAGACATTTTCTGGCAAAATAAACATTCATTCACCATTACCGCACGTATTGATTGGCACTATTATACATTTTATATCAGAAGTAAATTTGGTAACTGATATCACGGGCGATAACCGTGTTTCCTTAAAATGTTAACGGACATTACTATCTATTCTCTGTATTTATTTTTCGATGTGCAATGATCATACTTTATAATCTGTCGTAAATTTTATTTTTTTAGGTGACGCATATAATTCGTATAAATAATTAAAAAATATCATGCCTCATTTGCATATAAAAATAGCCTGATACCACCGCGCGTCACTATCAGTAAAATAAATATTACTGTATAGCGGGCACTCGTAATTTTTAGAATTGGTGGAATAGTGGCACAATTATACACTTATTTAAATCATATAAAGAACATTAAAATATAGTTCATTGGTACATGCATACTAATTAGTAGAATTAAAGCCTAAGTCTAAGTCATTTGTCCTTGACCTTGAAGACATGGGACACACGTGTAGGCTATAGAATGAAAATATAGATGATGACAAATAGGTATATGAAGTTTATGGTAGTCAAAATCTTTCACACAAATTTTGCCAAAACTTTAACAAACTTCTAACTAATTTGACCGTGACCTTGGGCATACAGGCCACATGTGTGGGCTATATAATGAAAATATGGGTGGTGATAAACAAGTATATGAAGTTTCAAGTCAATCGGGCTTAGGCTTGCAGACATAATAGGTACATGAAATCAGATGGACGGACGGATGAAAGGAAGGACGGAGAGCGGTTTAATACGTCCCATTTTTCAAATGGGCATATAAAAAAAACAAAAAAACATACCATTGCCTGCTGCCAGACCCATCCAGCACTTGAGCTTCCTGCAGTGACCGATGACTGACCAACAGCTGTCGCCTGGGTCGTACTTCTCTATGGTGCTGCCGATCTCTGAGCCCACCCAGCCTCCCAGGGCATATAAGCAGTTGTCCATCGTGCATACTCCTAAACCGCACCTGTTCAGAAATGTGACTGTGAAAGCAAGAGCTACAGTGGAACTTCTCTAAACTGTACACCCAACCAAACACTGTGCACACCCAGCCTCCCAGGGCATATAAGCACTGGTCACAAATCCAATAATCACCTTTTATCCAGTCACAGGCACATACATGTAAGTGATTTTGCACCTAAGAACATGTGCGATTTTTGATGACATGTAGTTAACCCTTTCAACACCAAGTAACTTAATAGGATGTTCCATGCCAATGTTTCACGCTATTTCATTAATTTTGTTCATTCAAATTATCCCATTCTTCTAAAAGGGTAATCTGTACAACGTTTAAAATTATTAACAAACAGTGGAGATCCTGATGAGACGGCTCATTACGGGCCGGCTCATCTGGATCTGCACTGTTTGCAAACATTGTCTCTATAGAGGTCTATGGTGTTGAAAGGGTTAAAGAAACTGTGATATTTTCTGTAAATGACGTCGAAAGATGAAAACATTTTCATATCAGATGTTGAATGCCATGAAAATGTTGTTAACTTTCGGCATCATTTACTGAAATATTGTAAATATTGAACAATCATGTTCTTAGGTATGAAATCATGTGGCCTGTCTCATATGTACAAAATGGTGGATTTGTGGACGTCTATGAATCCAGAATTGCGATTTCTATGTCTCACTTTCCAATAAATTGAACGAGACAAAAAGGAGTTTTTATAAGTGTAGCCAGACACAGATATGTGGCTGTGACTGGAGAAATGGCACCAGTTCTACTAACATAGTACACTCATGTAGCCTGGTGATGGTCTATATTGCTTGTTAGAAGCATGGCGAGTATTGCATTGATGGAATGGCGAACAGTGCAGATCCTGGATCTACACTGGTTGTAAAACCCAAAGTCCCATTTCTCCAGTATAACTAGCAATATAGATTGTTATCAAGTTACAGGAGTGTGTTATTTGATCCGGAGCTACACTGGTCACAAAACCCATAAGCCCCATTTTGCGACCAGTGTAGATCCAGATCAGCCTGTGCATCCGCACAGCCTGATCAGGATCTGCACTATTTGCCATTTCGTCAATGAATAACCCTCCAAGCTTCTAACAAGCCATAGAGATATCGTTATACAGGGGTGTCTATTTGATCTGGAGCTACACTGGTCACAAAACCCATAAGCCCCATTTCTCCAGCCACTCTGCCACAAATCCTGTCTCCCTAGACCCCTACTCACCTGGGTATAGTAAATTAATTAAATTAACTCGTAAATGAATTAATAGCGAAAATGTATTAATACCAAATTATCTCTGTGTTTCGCACAGTTTGTGATGGTATAATTCCAGCACAAAAATATTTACACAATTCCCTAACATTTGATTGGTCCGTAGCAAGTCTCTGTCCAAAATTTATATCCCAGTAAACTCCCACGCCGAACTACTTTATGTAACCGTGAGGCGCAGTTAAAATAATTCTTAAGAAAACGGAAAATAAACACATTTTCTTTATTAATTTATTTAAAATGCTGGAATTATAAGGAATGAATGGCATTTTTGTGGAATTTATCGGGGATATAAACTTGGAAAAGTCGCGGGAATACTGGACGAGGCCTTCCGGCCTTCGTCCAGTATTCCCGCGACTTTTCCAAGTTTATACCCCGATAAATTCCACAAAAATGCCATCCATTCCTATAATATACTAATCAGGAGCAGATCCAGGTAGGTGTGTGTACAGCGCATGCCCTCAGCTAAAATTTGTCAAGTTTAGATTTTAATCCATTTTTACATGGAATGATCTGATTATGTTTCTTACTTCTCACAAAATATGTATGTCGAGACGGTTCAACCGAGTGGTAACAACATATACTTTTGAAAAATTTTAGAATTTATTTTTAGGAAAGTTGGCATCATGTGTTTGTTTGTTGGGTTTTAACGGCCTATCAACAGCTAAGGTCATTTAAGGCCAGGTCAATGGGTTTAGTACTAAATGGCATCATTTACAATTGAGAATCCACGCCCCCTCTAGACCTAAATCCTGGATCCACCCCTGTTTATCTGTAGCTCCTACTCACCTGGGTGTTGTCATGCCTGGAAGTAGAGTCCAGTCATGTGACACAGGATCGTACGTCTCGACGGAATCAAATATCAGTGAATCATTCTCTCCACCAACAACACAGACCTGTCCGTTGATCACACCCGCTCCACAGGCACTCCGGTGAAACTGAAAACCCGGCACAGTGTGCCAAGTCTTGTAAAACGTATCATAACGTTCGACCATGTTTAACGTGCTGGCATCACTCCATCGGCCACCTTTATGTCGAGTAAATCCTCCGATAATGTAAATGTTCTTTCTGGCACATTTTCTTGGAACCGTAAGCTGAGGTTTAATAGTGCCACTGGTCTTGAATAGTTTTCCGGCCACAGATTTTTTGTCACTTCGGAAGTCGGTTAAAATTTTCTGAAGCGCTACTAATAGACTCTGGTCAATGTCCGCCAATGACCAGAGATATTTGTCCATCTGTTTCTCTGGAATTATGGGAAATCTGACCGGTTTCATGACATCAAAAATGTGTCGTCGTCTTTCTGTGGGATTATGTATTAACCAGTCCATTGCAGCTGTAAGAGAAATAAACAGTATATGTCACAGCAACAATAAATATTAACCCTTTACATTCGGAATACACTTTTGGGAGTAAATTTCTTTTTTAAACATTTTATTTCCATATTTTTTTTATTCTTCAATGAAAGTATATATGTCATGACCACTCATTTGAACCATCTCGATGTGACGGTTCAAATGGTCACAATATATACTTTTGATGAGAAATAAATGAAATATATACAATATTCCATCAGTAATATGGTGTACCCTCAGAATATAATGCGTCCTAAAATCTCATATAAGAGACCAATGGGACAGAATATTATTTGAAAGCATTTGTTCATGTCGAAAGCCAGAGTTGAAACTCGGCATCTGATATACAAGTTTTGCACTAAGATGTCAATCCATCATTCTACTTTCAGATAGTAATTGGGCCGCATGCTTCACTGTGACCATTTAGTCACGGAAGTAGCCTTACTGTCCTTAGCCAGTAGGCAAATGATGTGCAGACCCGTGAAACAAATGTCTAGCGAGAGTAGCGAGCAAGGCTGCTAAGGGGGTCTGGGGGCATGCCCCCCCCCCCTGTAATTGTTTTTATCTTAAAGACCAATTCGGACTGAATTGAATGCCAGTTTTTACAACAAAAACACAAAACTTTGCTTGGCCATTTGAATGTTGCCGCAAAGTACACAAATTATGTTGTTGTTGTTAACGTCGCGACATCTCTACGCTTATTTTATTTTTATGCATGACCTGACTAGGCCTATCTGCTGAGAATCTGCTGAGTGTGATGTATTTTAAATGAGTTGAATGTATAATAACTACTATATATTATATATTAATATATTAATATAGGTCTATATAGGCCTAGCACGGGTAGATCTAGGTAGGCCTATTAAATATCTCGGTTTTTCTTTCTTTTTTTTCTTTTTTTTTAGTGAAAACGATGTGTAGGCCCAGGCATTTTGGCCTAATGGCAGCTATGTGCCCGTCAGCAAATTGATTTGAATTGTATTATTCAAATGATTTGAAAATTACAAATGTTAGTCATGATTTACCAATGATGCAAAAGGTACCTATTCTCAGCCAGCATCCCAAATGTAAGAAGGTCTTTTTTGTCAAAGGGTTTTGAGAAATGTAGCTGTGACCACAGGTGACGGGGAAATATCAAAAGTTTCTCATTGTACAAATATTATAATATACTAGATAGTGTCACGGGATTTTCGTCACCTGTGGCTGTGACTGGAGAAATGGGATTTATGGAATTTGTGACCTGATCAAATAGTACACTCCTGTAGTCTGATAATGATCTCTAATTCCAGCACAAAAATATCTACACAATTCCCTAACATTTGATTGGTCCGTAGCAAGTCTCTGTCCAGAATTTATATCCCAGTAAACTCCATGCCGAACTACTTTCCGTAACCGTCAGGCGCAGTTAAAATAATTCTTAAGAAAACGGAAAATAAACACATTTTCTTGATGAATTTATTTCAAATGCTGGAATTATAAGGAATGAATGGCCTTTTTGTTGAATTTATCGGGGATATAAACTTGGAAAAGTCGCGGGAATACTGGACGAGGCCTTCCGGCCTTCGTCCAGTATTCCCGCGACTTTTCCAAGTTTATACCCCGATATATTCCACAAAAAGGCCATTCATTCCTATAATATTGCTTGCTAGAAGCATGGCGGGTGTTTCATTGATGGAATGGCAAACAGCGCAGATTCTGATCAGACTGTGCGGATGCACAGGCTGATCTGGATCTAGACTGATCGCAAAACCCATAAGCCCCAGTTCTCCAGTCACAAATATTAGCCCACATGATAATATGTATTATACTATATGTGTTGAGAATATTATGTTGTTTACCGTAGCATGGAAAAAACTTTGTGATTCAATGCGTGGAGAATGGATCGAGAAAATCAGCAGTGACGAAAACATACCAAACCTAGATAGCAATTACCATGTTCACTGCCTGAACCACCAAGACACCCACCCTCCTGAAAAAGACGGCCTAAGTATTGTGAATGTAAAAAACATACACACAGGTTTCAGACGGACGCACGTATGCACGGACACCTGAATATCATTGTTCTTACTATGTCGAGGCCTCCACAAGAGATTGACAACAAATAAGTAAACAAATCCACTAAAGACCTTTGAAAACTTGGAATTCAATCTCAATACGGAGGTTCTCGCTGTGCAGGAAGTGAATAAGGACGTCCTTCGGGATGCTAGAGAACTCTTCCTCCCGCACCACCTTCAGGAAATGTTTGTAGATGTAGACCTCAGCGTGTTTTGTAAGCACATCACACGATATGCTGTCGGCAAACATGTAAACTCCTGAAAATTGACGAGATCTTGATTTCTCAGCATCCAGCTGACAAAAGGAAAACAACAAGGGTATTTATCAGGTAATGAGCTTTATATTGGCCTAGTACATACTGAATGTCGTATCCTGAATTTTGTCAGATAACCTTCCCCGTATTGACCAAATACGTACCGACTGATAACATATTGTTGTATCAGATATTGACCGTGTACAAACATCCGGGTTACAACAAAATGAAAACTGACGTTCCATTGGTCGGATGATGTCATGTGACATTACCAAATGACATCAGTGTAATGACGCAACGTAAACAAGTCCACGTTCTGTCCATAGATAACAACAATGTCATCTGTGATCGTTTTCGAGCATAAAACGTTACCTGATAAATAGAATACCAGTCTAATGTCTTTTGATATCAAGTTTATCAGGCTCGGCTCAGAAACAGTAGGAATTCATTGACAAACCTCGGAATTCGAGCTTCCTAGACTTGCCAGATAAACTTGATATCAAAAGACACTAGCCTGGTACCGGTATTCTCTATTTATCAGGTAACAAGCTTTATATTGGCCTAGTACGTACCGCCTGATAACAAATTGAAGTATCCTGCATTGACTAGATACATAACTGGGCCACAATAATTCAAAAGTACATGTACTTTCGCTGATGTTTCATTGATAGAATAACGTCAGTGTCGTCAAAGGAGCCGGAAGCTCTAACGTATGTTCAGTACTTTGATTTTCTGTTCTCTTTATAGAGAAACAACTTTTCTCTATAAAGCAAACAGAAAATCAAAGTGCTAAAACTACTGAAGATACGGTAGAGCTTCCGACTCCTTTGGCAATGTGAAGAAAGTGAAAGTGAATGGGTGTAACAGCTAAGGTTATATAGAGATGTGGCCTCGGTCGCATCAGAAAGATCAGTGGGATGGAAATGCTATGAATGTATTGTTCATGCCTAAGGCAGAGACTGAACCCACAACTTCTGTAGCCTATTTCATCAACAAAGTATACTTTAGTAGCAAAGTATACTTTGAGGGAGAAATCTTCATTTTTTTTTTTAATTTATTAATTTTTATTATACTGAATTTATTACATTATCACAGCCATTTAATGGCTGTGATAATGTAATAAATTCAGTATAATAATTCTGCATACTTTTAATCATGAAATACATGCATTTGTTAGTTCTATATGAAATAATGCATTTCAGGAAAAATAAATGATTACTCCCTCAAAGTATACTTTGCTAGTAAAGTATACTTTGCAATGTTGATGAAATAGGCTACTGGTATTGAAGCCCAGCGGTGGTCTAACCACTAGACCACAACCCATTGCTGCAATAAAGAATTATAGGTTCTTTTCTATGAAGAATATAACAGAATGAGGGAATGTTATAATCATAGTCTATACATTAATACAATGTGAAGAATCTGTTCAATAATTAACCCTTTCACACCTCGACAACTCGCATAGACTGGATCATGCTATGTCTGTTGTGTTGTACAGTTGATGAGACGTACATAAAGAAATAAACCGGGATACAGACATAATCCCCCCGGACATAATCCCCCCCATGCTTTTTGACACAGGAGGACAAAGTCCCCCCTGTCTAAAATACAGGTAGGATATAATCCCCCCCATATAAAAACCCAGGTAGGACATAATCCCCCCCGCTTTGTCAAATATATGTCTATATTTTACGGTCACTTTGATCTTAATTGTTTGAATCATTGATTTCTTGATGCTATTGTGGTTTCTTGATTATTCAACTGATGATACTCGACACCTGATTTGTTATTTATTATATAGAGTTCATTCGTCAATCATGTTAAAATACAGGATTTACATAATCACTCTCGCATATTTACACATGTTTTTGCGGACAGGGGGGGATTATGTCCTAGGCCGCATTTCCATGGGGGGGATTATGTCCTACCTGTGATTTTTGACGGGGGGGATTATGTCCTACCTGCATTTTAGACGGGGTGGATTTTGTCCTACCTGCATTTTAGACGGGGGGGGGGGGGGATTTTGTCCTCCTGTGTCAAAAAACATGGGGGGGATTATGTCCTTGAGGGATTATGTCATACACACAATAAACCTGCTAATTTTGGAACAAGTCATATAATATATGATCATTTTATGAGGTATATAGTTTTTAAATCTGAAAACTATTGACAAATACTGTAGATCTTGATGAGTCAGCTTGTTAAAACGCGGCTCAACAGGATCTACAGTGTTTACAAATGTTGGCTGTATGGATGAAAAGGTTAATCTGAGAGGTTGGATAACACATGGTGGATTCAAAACTTAACAGTGAATCTCACTGCGATTCACACTCAAGACTCAGTGATCTGGGGGTCGTTTATAGCTTTACATTTATTGAGCATAGGCTGCATATGCAGCCTATGCTCAATAAATGTAAATCCAATAATTGTTTGCAAGAAAACATTGTTAATGTGAAATTTACAGACTATCATAATTTTGCACTTACGAATATTTTAGTCATACGAAGTTTAGTGAAACGGGTCCCTGGTTTAGTAAGGGTATCTGGTATTTACATAAGATATTGTGTTTTTAGTGCCGGAAAATATAGTGTAATCTCAGTACTAAACATGCATTGCTGCCCACATACAAGCATTCCTGTTTGTATATGACCTCATTGTTTGAATGATGTAAAGCAACATTCAATTCAATCAATGACCCATAATTCAATCTGTCATTATACCACGGTGTGGGATGACATGGTCAATTGTTTCGGTTTTGCGCAATGGGCAACTCCATTACACAAAACCAAAAAGTAGACAACATAATACCACACTGTGTATACCATTACTATTCATCCATAATATGCAAACATTTGTCGAAATCAAAACCACCATCAACCTATAGAGTTGTCCGGCTGGATTCGCCATTATGCAAAACCAAAACAATAGACCATGTGATCGCCCACCATGGTATAATGACAGATTGTCACTATGCTATTACTATTCATCCATATGCAAGGTTGTGTCAATATCACAACCACCACCTATACAGTTGTCTGCCGGGAGTCTGTCCTTAAGGAATGAGGAACAAGCGTCTATCACATCAGGAATGTGGGATCATGTGGTCTATTGTTTTGGTTTTGCGTAATGGCGGCGGCCATCAAGCAAAACCAAATCAATAGACCATATACCACGCCATGTATATTGTTACTATTCAACCACATTCAACCATTTGCCACCATCACAAACACCACCCACCTATACAGTTGTCGGGCTGGAGTCTGTCCTTCAGGAATGAGGAACAATGTGGGATCATGTGGCATAAGGTTTTCGTTTTGCGTAATGGCTGCGGCCATTATGCAAAACCAAATCAATAACCCCACATACCATGTCGTGTATATTGTTACTATTGATCCACATGCAATCATTTGCCACCATCACACGCACCACCCACCTATACAGTTGTCGGGCTGGAGTCTGTCCTTCAGGAAGGAGGAACAAGCCTCTACCACACCAGGAATGGTCAACATATCTGCCGCGGCCAGCAGGTCTTGACAATTGTCCGTGGTCACCGCGATCTCACCTGCGCATGAATGAAATACCTTAACATCTCTACATAGTGTAACCTGAAGTTTGCGCCCGTAATGCAGGACGACTTATAAGTTGCCCTGCATTGGACATAAATTTTGGGTTATACATAGAGGGACAATGTTTATTTTCTGACACACCTATCATGTAATAGCGACACAAAATAAAGAATTACTCAACATTGTAAGTGTTTGATGTCATCTGATTGATCTGAATCTCACCAGAGCAGTTATATTTTGCTGAACAAATTGATATAAAGAAGGACAACATATATTTGTGTTACCATTATATTTAAAGGTGGATCAATACAGAAAACTACCTTTCTAATGGAGTGCAGACTGCAGACAGCTCGAAGCAGCATTTCATCCGTAAACATAAACAATTATCTACAGAAATATAAATGCAAAATAATACCCTTTGTTTTCTGTTAACATTTTGTTGACATCTGCTTAACTGGTCATATAAAACAGAGAGTTAATTTAACTCTTAATTTTATATGACCTTTTTGTTAAACAGATGTCAACAAAATGTTAACAGGTGCTAACTCTGTTTAAATGAACTCTGTGACCTATTTGTTAAACAGGGGTTGACAAAAACTAAAAGGTGTTAATTTAACTTAAATACCGAAAAATTACCAGAATATATGAAATCCAATAACTGTGAAAACGTCACGGAACTAACGCCGCCAATATCTATAACTTCCTGGCCCTGTTCCGTCATCTCGCTGGAAAACATGGCGTGGAAATACAGGCTACCTGCCATCAAGACGACTCGGTGGCAGGGGAACACCTCCGCCCCCACCTGTAGGCGGATATCACAGTAGACGCTGTCCTTTCTCAGTCTACTTAGGCTCCTCATGAAGCATGCTGGGTAATCCTGTGGTATGTAGCTGAAAATGAAAATATGTAATATAAGTTATTGTTCATATCGGTATATTGGATTGTTAAGGAATTAAATGCGAGGGAACATTAGCAACCGCAGCATTTAATTCCTAAAAATCCAATATGTGGACAAGAACAGACGGGATACTGGCCAGCGATTGGCTTACAACGTAGGGCGAGTTATAAATAGAGAATATCAGGATACTGTATTTTGATATCAAGTTTATCAGGCAGCGCTAGGCAACAAGTATGAATTATTTGGCTTGATAGTACATGTATGTCATGTATGTAGTGAAATGGAACACAAACTAATGGTGTGTTTGATTGACATTGGACATCAAGCCAAGGTGGTGAATCGTTCAGAGGCGAAGTCAGGCCTGGGGTGTTGATGACGCCTGCATGGCTTTGAATCTGGATATGCTGTTGAACTAATACTAATTCCCTCATTCAGGTGTATTCCTATCAGCTATCAGAATATTGCCTTACATTTAGACAAATTCCATTAAATAATGTTTTTTATCCCGTCAACACAGTGCGTATGTGCCGTGAAACATTTTTGATATCCAGTCAATACAATTTTTGCATTTTACAGCCATTTGTAGGTGTTGACGGGATAAATAGAATAGTAGGTTAGTGCCGTGAATGGAAAAAAATATCTGGCGCGGCACGGAAACGGGATGTGCTCGGCAGAGCCTCGCCCATCCCGTTTCCTGAGCCTTGCCAGATATTTTTTCCCATTCACGGCACTAACCTACTATTCTCTATATTCTGTATTTGTATTATTTTCCACTAACCATGCTGGCTAGTTCATCAACAAACACAAGCAAACAATGTGAATGCTATCAGGCTGAATGTGTGTCACAGCCAAACCCGATTTACACTCAGCATAATAGAATGAAGCCTGATTGCGCTCAGACTGCTATCCATGTTAAGCACAGTACAACATCAGCCACATATATATGAGACACGCCAATCCGAGCGTTAAGGTTTCGGGACGGACGTACGTACATGTTACGTACGTACGTGTACGTACGGATGCCGGTAACACTATATGCCCCCCTCACCATTCGGTGGCTGGGGCATAAAAACAGAAAATTATCCAACTGGAAAAATTAGCTGCGACTAAGAGAGGGTTGTTTTAGAGGTGACCATTCAAGCAAGTTCAACTATACCTGAGAGAATCATCCTCAGACTCGGGTACCATGATGGCTGCATCGACACGAGCCATCTTCTAGCTGTCACAGTACAACTTCAGCAGCTAGACATCTTGTGTGTCGGTCATCATTTATTTCTATCAATGTATGTCATTTAGCACCTGGTTATAAAAATACATGTACTGGAAAATAAGAAAGCAATTTTAAGAAAGACTGTAACAGATGAAGATGTGAACAGGTTTGGTAAAAACATGTTCGAAAATAAGGCTTCTATCAAATTTACAAGGATATATAAATCCTTGAGACACGGTGAGTCATTCATATGTAATATTGCATGCATGGTGCACTGCCAATCCCCTATGTTGAATAATTATATGCACTTTATGTTCACATATTTTGATATGTACAGGGCCATAGCCAGAAGTAAAAATCTACCGAGGCAAATCGTATGAATGGAATGGAATGGAATGGAATGGTGCTTAACGGCCCATCAACACAAAAGAGTATCATTTAGGGCCAAGCAATGTAGATGAAGAAAAATAAAAAAGAATAGTAAAATAGTATGTTACATGTAATAATCAATCAGATGATAAGGTAAAAATATTAATATGATAAATAATATAAATGAACAACGTGTATAGAATTATAAAAGTATAATAATGAGAAACATGTATACAATGATAAAATTAAATTTTCCGATACAAGTTAGTTTCATGTAGAAAGTGAAGCAAACCTTCAATGTTCTCCACCCGGAATAGCTCCGCAAGTGAAGTAACATTGAAGTGTTTGCCTCGAATACAAATCGTATGAAACGTGTATCCAGTGGGAGCGCGTAGCGCAACCCGCATCGTAAAAAAAAATTCTACCGAGGCGAGGCAGTTGCCTCAACGCGGCTACGGCCCTGATGTACGTTTATTAATATTAAGTAATTTCATATAATCAATAGAAATAAAAGATAGTATCACCCACCAGTCTTGTCTTTCAAACCATTTGTGTGACGCAGACCAGAATAAACTCAGAGAACCTGTTCAAATATGACAGGCTGTGTTTCTGTCTGTGAACACTATTAAACCATGATCAGTCTGCACATAAACTGTAGTCAGTGTAAATCCCGATCAGACTGCGCATCGGTATCCCACGTGCTACTAGATTCACTTGGCCTTGTGTGACCAGCATAGATCCTGATAAGAGGGCACAGTGGTGCTCTCCGTTTATAACCCGTCGTTGATCCCTTTTTTTTCATGGACATTATAAAGCAAATGATCAGACATTTCTAACATGTTGCTGGTTGTATAATTAACAGTAGATCACTTATTCAGACGACTCAAATGTTCTGCTATTGGGAAATAGTTTTATATGTGTAATACTAATACCGCAAGGTCGAACTCATCCGAAACCATGGAAACACTCATCAGTAAATGAAGCTGGCAAAAAGGAGCTTATGGGATTTGCCACCAGAAACAGTTAAGTCACAACGATGATCTGTATTAGAGTGCATGAGCCATGTAAGCAAATATGTGGCTGTAACAGGATAAACGGAACTTAATTATGGGATTTATTACCAGTGTAGCTCCTTATGAAATAGCACACGTCTGTAGACTGATAATGATATATAATACTTGTCAGAAGCATGATGGGTGTTTCATTGATGGGATGGCGAACAGTGCAGATCCTGATCAGACTGTGCGGATGCATACAGGTTTTCGCAAAACCCATAAGCTTCATTTATCCACTCACAGCCACAAATATCTTTGATTAGCTGTACCTACAGATAAGGTCGAGTTTTTCATGACCAATTTCTTCTCATCTTGATTCTTATTCCACACATCTTCCTACTGACCCTGTCGCATGCTTACAGAAATTGTATTCGTGCACCGAACCATGGAGTTATGAATCACGAATAACCAAGTATGGCGGTTAATCGTCCCACCCTTAGAATACAGAAACATTTGTAATAACATAACTTTAGCACAAAAAAGTAAACAAACCTTTTTATACACTGAAAATGTGATCAAGCTAAGTAAATTCTTAGAACTATTTTTATGGCGGAAGACCCGTGTTCAACACCAAAAATATGTGCTGCGACCGACATGTGCTCATTTGCATAAAATATGTAAGACATCAAATTTGGATGTTGCTTGTATAATTCTTCTCTAGACTCTCGCGCTCAAATAAAAATAGTTCTCCACACAAGAAACACAGAAATAAAAATATAAGTATTATTCTATGTTTCTGTCGATACCAACAGTGTCTATTCCACACCTTTCACATGCAAATAATGTTTATGAATTGTTTCTTCAACGAAAACACCTCAACCAAATTATGGAAGGGGATATCCGCCACTACATTGCATGCTGCTTCATGACAATGCCATCGACCATTGTTACATGTCATCCTGCACTGCGGCTACTCGTTACTGCTTAATGACAACTCCATCGTGCACTATTACATTTCACATTGCATACCTCGATTGGCTATTTGACATTGTTACATGTCATCCTGCATCTTGGCTATACAATACTGCTTAATGACAACTCCATCTTGCATTATTACATTGCATATTGCATACCTCGATTGGCTATTTGACATTGTTACATGCCATATTCTGCCATATGTCATTCTGCTATACTGCTTGCTGGGATGCGTATATGACTATATGAATTCCGCCTAATGACGCATGCAAGCACGCAGAATGGCCCATGTCAGAATATGAAATGGCCGAATGAGGGATGCCAGAATCGCAGTAAGCAGTAGGCCGAATGAAACATCGCAAAATGTGCAACGCCCCCTGTAGTCATAATGGGAACGCTTCCATTATGACGCCAGGTGGCGCTCCAAAATAAGTAGTTACACCCCTACATAACCATAACCTCCATTTGCAAACATGAACACTTATTTATATTGGTAAGAATTTTTAGCGCGCCTTCCGAGGAAAGGAGTGCTTATGGCATACCCTCGGCGTCGTAGGCGTCCGTCTGTCCGCCTGTCCGTCTTAAAAAATTAGAAAACTTTTCCTTGCTTGGATTTGCTTCATATTTGACACACACATTGCTCCAATGGTTCTCTACCGTCTGTGACAAATCCTCGTCCATGACACCCCTTCTAAGCCCAGGGTCAAGGTCACATACTTTGTGCATTCCGAAATCTTAACGCTCGGGTAAATGGCCTATATTTTCTGTTTCCTTGCTTGGATCTGCTTCATATTTCACACACGCATTGCTCCACGGGTCCTCTACTGCCGTGTGACAAATCCACTTCCATGCCGCCCCTTTTAAGCCCAGGGTCAAGGTCACATACTCTGTGCATCCCGAAACCTTAACGCTTGGGTAAATGGCCTATATTTTCTGTTTCCTTGCTTGGATCTGCTTCATATTTCACACACGCATTGCTCCAAGTGTCATCTACTGCCCTGTGAAAAATCCACGTCCGTGCCACCGTTTCTAAGCCCAGGGTCAAGGTCACATACTTTGTGCATCCAGAAACCTTAACGCTTGGGTAAATGGCCTATATTTTCTGTTTCCTTGCTTGGATCTGCTTCATATTTCACACACGCATTGCTCCACGGGTCCTCTACCGCCGTGTGACAAATCCACTTCCTTGCCGCCCCTTTTAAGCCCAGGGTCAAGGTCACATACTCTGTGCATCCCGAAACCTTAACGCTTGGGTAAATGGCCTATATTTTTTGTTTCCTTGCTTGGATCTGCTTCATATTTCACACACGCATTGCTCCAAGGGTCCTCTACTGCCCTGTGACAAATCCACGTCAGTGCCGCCCCTTCTAAGCCCGGGGTCAAGGTCACATACTTTGTGCATCCTGAAACCTTAACATTCAGGTAAATGGCATATATTTTCTGTTTCCTTGCATGGATCTGCTTCATATTTCACACATGCATTGCTCCAAGGGTCCTCTACCGCCCTGTGACAAATCCACATCAGTGCGCCCCTTCTAAGCCCAGGGTCAAAAATCTTTGAGCATCCCGAAACCTTAATGGACGCATGGTGGCATGGACGTGGATTTGTCACAGGGCGGTAGAGAACCATTGTGTTCATGTTTGCAAATGGAGGTTATGGTTATGAAGGGGGCTAACTACTTATTTTGGAGTGCCACTTAGCGTCATAATGGAAGCGTTCCCATTAGGACAACAGGGGGCGTTGCACATTTTGCGATGTTTCATTCGGCCTACTGCTTACTGCGATGCTGGCATCCCTCATTCGGACATTTCATATTTTGACATGGGCCATTCTGCGTGCTTGTATGCGTCATTCGGCGGAATACATATAGTCATATACGCATCCCAGCAAGCAGAATGACACATGGCAGAATATGGCATGTAACAATGTCAAATAGCCAATCGAGGTATGCAATATGCAATGTAATAATGCAAGATGGAGTTGTCATTAGCAATATTGTATAGCCAATATGCAGGATGACATGTCATGTAACAATGTCAAATAGCCAATCGATTATCGAGGTATGCAATGTGAAATGTAATAATGCACGATGGAGTTGTCATTAAGCAGTAACGAGTAGCCGCAGTAACAATGGTCGACGGCATTGTTATGAAGCAGCATGCAATGTAGTGGTGGATATCCCCTTCCATACCAAATAGGCATTACCATCGTAGTGCTACCAAAATACCTGTATTTTCAACCAATTCCTGGTCCACAAGGATTGTTTTTCTCATTCGGATACTGTCGATCTATATGAAATAATACGATAAACGCCGAATGCTTCAAATGAGGAAGGAACTCTTCAATGGAAAAGGTAACTTTGGTCGGCAAGATGTCAACACGGAAGTGTACAATTTTGCTTAATTTTAGAAAGAAAATAAACCATTTATGTAGAGTGTCATGCAGGAAATCGTCTACAGACGCGTCATATGAAACATGGAAAGCTGTCCCGAATGCAGAAGTGAAGCGATTTATCGTCGATTGTATGACAAAAGTGGGAACCAAGCGAGGGCATGCTGAGAGTCTGGCCACTAACTTGGCAACTGCAGATTACAGGGGGCATTATAGCCATGGACTGAATAGGCTAGGTTAGTTATCTTATATTTAAACTTATCTTTTCCGAATTTACTATTAGTTGCAATACAATGAAAATGTGTGCTCTATGAGTTTATTAGTTCTTATTCTAGGTTGGTGAAGACCACCTCAGTCTCCGCGAAACTGCCAAAACTTTACAGAACATTCACTTTGATAAACTTGAAAATATTTGGTCCGACCACTTTCGGCTTACCGTCGGACTGCCAGCAATTTTAGCAGACTGCCTTCTTATTCTGACAGTCAGTCACAGATGACCCATTTACTGATTGGGCCTTCACCTTAGCCATGTATGTCACAGATGTTAGAACTTACCGTACATTAAATTATTAAATCAAACTTTACATTTTCTCTGATAGTTCTCAGGTGCCTTATAAACTTAATTTATTATTATGTGCTACCAATGTGAATCTGGTCTATGTATTAATTTATCATCAAAACTAATCTGCATGCGTATATTTGGTGATATAATATACAATGTATTTGTTTTATGTTGTTGTTTTTTTTTTTGATGGGCGGGGGTGTGGGAGTTGCGCTACTATTGCATCTACATTAATCAGTCTATAAATCTTTATATCCACTTTTTGCAGATATGTATGTACATGATATAGAATCTGGAATAGCAGTGTGTGATAAGGAGCCTAGGATAGTGAAGGAGACCGCAGCAACGGCTTACGTGGATGGCCAGAACCTGCTGGGCCCTGTTGTTGGAAACTTCAGCATGAATATTGCCATTACCAAGGCCAAGGAAGCTGGTGTCGGCTGGGTTGTTGCTTCAGGTGACTGGACAAATCCATGATTAATATATAGGCTGTGAATATATCTTTTTCCTGTCAGAGAATATTGTTATTGTTTGTTTTCAAAACTATATGCTGTTACCACCATTTGAACCGTCTCATCAAGACGGTTCAAATGAGTGGTCACAACATATATTTTTTACTTTGGATGAGAAATGACAATAATTAATGAAAAATATTTAAATTCTTTTCTGTTAACTAATATCTGTTAACAAATTACATTCTGATGAATGTTTTCTTATTTCTTGACTAAAACATATCCTGTGACACCATTTGAATCAGGTCATCCAGGTGGTTCAAAGGACTTTGGAGTAGTGAGTAAATCTTCACAACATACACTGTGACTTTCATGGAGAAATAAGACAAAATAAAAACAAATATTTTTATTGGGTAAATTAATGGAAATCAGGGAATAAGTTTATTAAATTAATAATTGTTAATAAAATTAATTGTCAAAACTTTAATGAAACTAAGGTTATATGGTCGCTGTTAGCATTTACTGCATTTACATGTGACCTTGACCTACTTTATTTGCATTTTCCACTTGGAATCCTCCACCGTAGTATCTGACATACGTACGGTAATATAGTGATTATTATTTATCTCCCGATAGGTTCCAATCATTTTGGGATTGCCGGATGCTATGGCCTGCAGGCTTGTGAGAAAGGGCTCATGGTATGTATGTGCGTTATCAGGAAGTATATACAGTATTGCTGAGGATTTAAGTTTTGACTGCAACACCATACAGTGGAACCTCACTAAACCAGACATCGAGAACGCATTTGTTTGACTAATTTTAATGGATTCACTATAGGAATGAATGGCCTTTTTGTGGAATTTATCGGGGTATAAACTTGGAAAAGTCGCGGGAATACTGGACGAAGGCCGGAAGGCCTCGTCCAGTATTCCCGCGACTTTTCCAAGTTTATATCCCCGATAAATTCCACAAAAAGGCCATTCATTCCTTATAATTCCAGCATTTGAAATAAATTAATCAAGAAAATGCACCTGACGGTTATGGAAAGTAGTTTGGTGTGGGAGTTTACTGGGATATAAATTTTGGACAGAGACTTGCTACGGACCAATCAAATGTTAGGGAATTGTGTAAATATTTTTGTGCTGGAATTATTGACATTTATATCTGATACTACTGTCTGTTCATGATTGCAGAGCACACAAACATGTCTTGCATATTCCAGAATTACAGTTTTTGGAAACACCTACTTTATGATGAACTGGCTCGAATTAGTTGTTTCGTCAGGATATTCACAGTTTATGTGTATTTTCTGTTGGCATTGGTACTATTGGCAAAATATATCTTCATTGACATTTTGACTAATGTCATTCCTCATCAGATATCACGCTCAGGCAGTCAGATACAGGTATATAGACTGTAACTGTTTAGCAATCATAGTATATGCCATGATTAGATTGCACAGATGTATAGGCTGATCTGGGGATATACTACAATGTAGTATATGTAGTAACTACATGTAGATGTACAGTCGAGCACCAGTATCTCGAAGTCGAAGGGAGATTTTCCATATAGTCGAGATAGGACTACGTTCGAGATAGCGATGAAGTGACATGGTCGAATATTTTCGCAAAAAATATGAACTCATATTATCCCATTACACCACGAGTAAACAATCACCAATTAACTAATGACCAAAGTTAGTAAGCTAATCAACATTAGAAGGCGGCGTAGCGACTTTTAGTGACTTGCGTAAATGACCAGCGTGATATGCTTAATGAATCATGACAAACACTCAAATATATCCAGGTATACTAATTAAGCAAACAACCTAAGGTAGGTGTGAATTTATTTTGTTTTGTTTGACAACATGTTTGAAAAATTAGTGTCAACCAAATCGATTTTGGCAGCCAGGTGCTTAGGCGATGTATCCAAGCGTTTATGTGATCGAGATAGCGAAGAGATTTTTAACACATTATATGGAGGGGACAGAATGAACAGTCGAGACAGAGAACATATGCGAGATAGGGCATGGTCATGATAGCCTAGAAAATTTATATTAAAGAAATAAGGATATAATTCGGGACTTTAGTGAATCATCGAGATAGGGATGTCATCGAGATACTGATATTCGAGATACTGGTGCTCGACTGTAGTTACAAATTCAGTCAGCGTATTTTATCCTAGCTTGTCACATACATAGTACATTGTATATTATGGATTCCATGAATATATATCCATTGTAATTCAAAGCAAACTTTATTTGACAGGGGATGTCTTTCACCAACACATCACCGCTCCAAGTTCCAACTAGAGCCAGAAAGGTAAGATAGATGTACATGGCCTTACATAGAGGATATTCATATTTTTGCAACGAATATGACATATATGTTCATCGAGTGGTGTGAAATGTCATATTTCACGAGTGCCGTCTATTTATTATATACCGCACCATGGAAATTAGCAGTTTTTTAGACTATACGGTAATGAATGTGTATTTGCAGCCTATTTGCGCTGTTTTCTTTCTAAATACAGAATATGAATATAGATAGCGGAAGTAGTCGTATTTTCACCGGACGTTGTTTATTTCATCGATGAGAACATATTACTTTTATTTACATCGTATATCTATGTATTTCATGGGTAGGTATATAATAAAATGTGATAATATGCATAACATGGGCTTTCACAGTGTAATAAGACAGCGTATTAAAAATCATAAAATACACTGGTGTAATACATATGGGCCGCGCTCTGTGAAAACCAGCCTTAATGACAACGTCATGAAAGCCTGAAAATGACGTCGCAAAGTTACTCTTAAATTTACCAACGTCACGTCGGATTTTGACACTTGAAATAGTTTCGTCATTGCAATAAGTTGACGTTGTCCTTATTATAACCGTACGCTTTACTAGTTGTGGCTCACAAACATTTTAATGCTGGATACGCGTAGCAGAATTGTATAGTTGTTTCCATAGTGGTTCAGACAGTTGTCTATTTTTTCGGTTTCCTTCAAGGAAACACGCAGTGATTTTGTTATTTTTTATAATATATGGACGACTTGTGCCCTGACATTTGAAACTAAATAACCATACAACCGGTAATATTTAAATAACACCATCACAGAATCAGTATTATGTAACAAATAGAACTGGGCACAGGGCTTAATTCGTTTAATTTACTGTTTCGCGTGTCGAATGTTTCAAAAATCAACATAAAAATACAATTTGGAAATTTTCAGAAAAATAAGCGTATCACAGATGTATAACTAGATCGGTCAGTAAGCGAGGCTTATGGAATACCCCCCGGGTGGGCCCAGGTACCCCTAAAATATGTAAAATGTTCCAAGTGTGTGGGCTTGTGACCTTGACTCTGGGCTTAGCGGGAGCGGCATGAACGTGAATTTGTCACAGGGTGGTAGAGGTCCATTGGAGCATTGCGTGTGTGAAATGTGAAGCAGATTCAAGCAAGGAAATAGAAGTTATAACCGATTTCTCTGATGTTAAGTTTTGTAAAGAGACTAATTATGTGACCATGACCTCGAGATCAGCGGGAATTTGTCACAGCATGATAGTAGAGCCTTAGAGGAATGCATACATGAAATATTAAGAATTTTCGATGAAAGAAATAGAAGTTATAACATATTTCTCTGATGTTAAGTTTTGTAGAGACTAAGTATGTGATCTTGACCTTGGAATCAGCGAGGGATTGGACGGTCGTAGATTTGTCACAGCATGATAGTACAACCTTAGAGGAATGGACGAGTGAAATATTAAGAATTTTCAATGAAGGAAATAGAAGTTATAACTTATTTCTCTGATGTTAAGTTTTGTAAAGCGACCAAGTATTTGACCTTGACCTTGGGATCAGCGGGGGTTAGACGGTCGTGGATTTGGCACAGCATGGTAGTAGAGCCTTACAGGAATGCATGTGTGAAATATTAAGCATTTTAGATGAAGGGAATATAAGTTATAACATATTTCTCTGATGTTAAGTTTTGTAAAGAGACTAAGTATTTGACCTTGACCTTGGGATCAGCGGGGGTTGGACGGTCATGGATTTGGCACGGCATGGTAGTAGAGCCTTACAGGAATGCATGTGTAAAATATTAAGCATTTTAGATGAAGGAAATAGAAGTTATAACAATATTTCTCTGATGTTCACTTTTGTAAAGAGACTAAGTATGTGACCGTGACCTTGGGATCAGTGGGGGTTGGACGGTCGTGGCTTTGGCACAGCATGGTAGTAGAGCCTTACAGGAATGCATGTGTGAAATATTAAGCATTTTAGATGAAGGAAATAGAAGTTATAACAATATTTCTCTGATGTTAAGTTTACGGACGCACGGACGGACGCACGGACAATCTGACTCCAGTATACCCCCCCCCCTCCCACAACTCGTTGCGGGGGGTATGATTATGATAGTGCCAAAATATACGCCGCTCCTGGCATATCGCATCATGGTGACACTGGGCCAAACATGTTTTAGTATTTAGTGGGTTGGTATTGCGTCACATGCATATTTACTGCGACACAATAATCATGATAATTGTAATATATAATTGTAGCCACCAAGGACGTAGCCTACTGATTTCTATCTGTATCTGCTACCACTTACGTGTACGGTTTCACGTAATTTTTAGCGACTTTCAAAAATATCACATTCAATCAGCCGTACGATTGCCGTTTGATAACAATGTAAATATTCTTTAAAATGACCACTGGTAAATATGGTTATATGAATGTATAGTAATTTTACTAGTATATTTGCAATCATTGCAGACACTGATCAGACTGCACAGATCTCCAACATTTACACATTTAAGAAGTCCGACTTTGCCAGATTGTTGTTAAATTTCTTACATTGTACTACATTGTACTAAATAATGTTCGTCTGCGTGTTTGTTTGTTATCAAAGGGCCGATCTAGTCGGAGGCGTGTACATAATATAAAGCAAACGCACATGTACACATTAAACGCGTCTAAATTCAAATGAGCCGCTTCGAACAATAGTCGCAGGGTGTGGAGTGTCATTTCAACAAAATCAATGTTGTGATCGGGACAAATTTAGTGTGTAAATCACTGACTGCGTTATATTGTGCAGTTATGCAAAATACATGTACGTACGCCACAGTGCTTTTCAGGGGCGGATCCAGGATTTCAGGTTAGGGTGGGGGGGGGGACTTCTTAATTGAAATAGTTTACTATACTTTCGAACTAGCACCATTTGTTCGTCGACCAAGCGGAGCTGGGCAGACTGCTAGGTGGGTCCGGCAGTATGCCTTCCGGAATATGTTTGATATTGACACCACATTTTGCTGCGTTATGGCGCATTTTAGAGCAGAAATATCTTTACTCGCCAAATTTTAGGGGTGGGGTGGGGGTGGGGGGGGGGGGGGGGTCACCGGGTTTTCTCCTACGTGAATCGGCCCTTGTTTTTAGCATGGCTGTTTCTTTGTTTACAAAGGCGCTGAATGTACTTTTTCTGAAACACAACAAAACTAAATTGCACATTTTATTTTCAAATTAATTATTCCCGACGAGAGAATATACTGCCGGTATTTTTATCGGGACATGTAACAATTATACAACCATGTATGTTACATCTCCACATTTTCCCGGCAGTGGCGGTGGTGGCCAGTCGATGATGGGGGTGAGTCAGCGCGCAGCATTTTCCCATAGACCTGCTACCTGCTAGTACGGGGTACATGTACATTAGCCCGTCCCTCAGTCATATTGGCTAATCAAGAAAATGTTCTTCCCGCTTTCTGAGATGTAAATTTAATTCCGAGACAGTCGATTTTTATTTTGTTTAAAAATGCCCGGGGGTGTCCGACTACACTCTAGACCCTATCGGGTGCTGAAGTCATTGATATGTGCAGCCATAGGCCTATCCAAATTCTAGTCATTCATTTCTACAGAAATATAATGCATTTGTTTCAATCACCGATACGATGTGCATATAATTTACAATTTCCAACACCAGGAATGCCGTTTAGTTTTTTGGTCTTTGGTGACGTATTGTCTAAATCAATAAATGACGTCGCAATTAACTGTAAATGACGTCAATTCTGAAATAATTACAATGTATCTTTCTGACGACACACGTATATGAATTTATTATGGCGATGGTGGCAAATTACGAAGCCACAGGTCGGCTAATTATAGATTTAAAATCGATAGTTTTGCGTTTGTTTTGTTCACTACATGTACATATCATAGTTTTATTCTAATGAATGTTTGATAGTATACATACTAACTTTTGTAGATACATTTACTGTAACTTATCAGCAAATACAGTTTACAGCAAGCACAGTCAATGAGTCTATGAACACTCATTTCTACTGTAGGCTGTTGAGTTGCATTGTACAAACGTCGCCGTTTCAATAACGTCATTTTCTCGATGACGTTATGTTTTTTTTTCGTGCGTGATTCACATGGTGCTACAAAAAGTGAGATAAAACAAAATATATTAAACATAATTGCATTTTCTTTTCAGAATATTGATTTTGAAAGTTGTCCGCATCTGAAAATGTAAAAAAATGCAAATCGAAAATTTTGTCATTAAGGCCGGTTTTCACAGAGCGCGGCCCATATGTAGATCAGATAGCTGCAGAAAGCATGTAACAAAAACCTGGTTTTGACAGCACATGAGAATCGTCTCCAGTGGAGACGATTCTCATGTGCTGTCAAAACCATTTTTTTGTTAAGAATTAAAGCAAAAATGAAAAACAGCAGACGGCAATTTCCGTCAACAGCGTACGAAGGGTTAAATATGCCTAAAAGCATATATATCGTGAATGAAAAAAAATAAGCTAACAAAAAATGTTGTTACTCCCTCAACAACACTTATACATAAGTGTTGTAGAGCGAATAACAAATGTTTTTTTAGCTTATTTTTTTCTTCATTTATATATGCTTTTAGGCATATTTAATGTATTTATAGACCTCGGTCCGTTACTTCAACCTGTGCTCTGTAGATAGGCGTCAAAGTCCATATTTAATTATTGACAGGCGGTGCTGGGAACCAACCCAATCTGTCTGGCGGCCCCGGCTAAGGATGGTGACAGTTTTGTCCTGGATATGGCCACATCTACATGTGCCCTCGGCAAGGTAGATTATTGCTTTAAAATCGCCATAATCAATGAAATTGAATATAGAAATCAATAGAAGGATGCTCTTGCACCCCTTCCCAACACAATCCATAATGTGCACCCCCTCAGCAAGAGCCTGGCTATGCCACTGATAGGTCTGATTCCAGGGTCCTACTGGAGGATGATGTGTATCTTCACAATGAATTCATCCCTAAGGATTTATATCTAGACAGTGAATTGTACTGGAATTCACTCCTGGGGACAAGTGATCCTGTATAGTAAGGATGCCTGGCAGTGGATCAGGAAACTGCCTTTCAGTGCTGACAGTTTTTATTGTAATTTGAGGGCTGAATGCTCAGTGCACCCCATACAGGTGTATTCTCTGTATATGACCTTGCTGTTTAATGGATGTAAATGGATCAATTATTGTTTCATGTTTTTTGAGCATGTTCTCCATTCTCATGCTCAAAATCAGAAAGTGGGATTGATCGAGACTGAGCATAGATGGACGTAAATGAATCAATTATTGGTTCATGTTTCATGAGCATGTTCTCCATTCTCATTCTCGAAATCAGAAAGTTGGATTGATCGAGGCTGAGCTATGCTCAGTCTCGGTCAACCAAACTTTGAGATTTTGAGTACAAAGTTGGAGAATGTGCTCAGAAATTGCTATAGGCACGGATAAGCAATGTTGCCCTCATCTGACAAGGCTAACATTATATGCAGCTGTGACTGGAGAAGTGCGGCTTATGTGTTTTGGGACCAGTGTAGATCCAGATCAGCCTGTGCATCAACACAGTTTGATCAAGATGTTCACTGTTTGCCATTCCATCAATGAATCACCCATCATGCTTCTACCAAGCAATATATATCATTATCAGGCTACAGGAATATGTTATTCGATCAGAAGCTACACTGGTCACAAATCACATGAGCCCCATTTCTCCAGTCACAGCCTCACATTTGAGCACATAGGACAACTAAGGAACCAAAGTGTTGTTATTGTACAGACCGCTGTTAAGGCAAACTCATTGTGAATATGTTCGATATTGTACACCAATCATAGAAGACATAATATTCCACATCCTGCCGTGTGTTGTACATGCGACTCCATCTGTGTTGTAGATAGAACTCCATGACAGGAAGAAGCTGGATATACCCGACGGATGGGGGGTGGATGGTGAGGGGAAGGTAACTCATTGTACCCGCAGGTGGAAGACTCAGAGGTGGAGTAATGAGATTTTTTAATGAGATTTTTTAATGAGATATTTTTTTGTGTCACAGGTCCAAGTCTTCCACCTGTGATTGTACCCAGTGTAATTTGTTGAACGACTTACAGTTGATCATGCTACCGTATGGTGCTTTTTGAGTCGGAGACCAGTTTGATTTAAACCTATCACCCCTAAGTAACTAACATGGACTATGTTATAGTACATTTAAGACTGATCCATTATGTAGAAAAGGTGGTCATTGTGTGAAAATTGAAAAAAATATCCACAAATGGTGCAGATCTTAATGAGACGGCTCGTCATGATCTACACTATTTGCAAATATTAGGACAGGTCTGTAGTGATCAAATGGTTAACTGGAGGCCCGTTAGGAATTTAAATTATAAATGGGTTGTTAGATCATATTAAGCAGTTGTAGATCAATACCATGAGGCTCAGTCACAGCGGGTTGCATAATTCAGTACCTTTGGTGACATCATTTGGTATGGATGAGGCAATCAACATAGGCCCTGATTATACTGCATGTGGTGGTTTGTTGGGAGCATGCGATGGGTAATTTAATATCGGGTTTATCAGAATATCGATCGGAGACTTGGTATGACCCTCAGGTACGTTTTTGTATGCGAGAGTTGAATCTGGTTATACCCTTTATAAGAGTAATCCTACCATTATTACTTTTAAGGGAAGGGGCCAAATGACTTTGGTGTGGAATGGACCTGGCAACAGGCCAGGTTAATCTAATTTTAAGGCTGAAAATATATTTATTTCGATGTAAATATTCCGTTCCGAGTTTGGGATTTTTCCCCCAATGCAGCAGGTTAAATATGGTATCGTAGTCATTTGCCCGGCCTTAAATTACCTTAGCTGTTGATAGGCTGTTAAACACCAATACATCAAATCAAATCCACTGCATGGCTAGTCCATCAGCTGCCTTTTGTCATTACTTACTACATCTGTAGCCAATTTCACCAACATTGCAAAGTATACTTTTCTAGCAAAGTATACTTTTAGTGAGTAATCATTTCATTTCCTGAAATGCATTATTTCATATAGAACTAACAACTGCATATATTTGATGATAAAAAGTATGCAGAATTATTATACTGAATGTATTACATTATCACAGCCACATTGGCTGTGATAATGTAATAAATTCAGTATATACCTTTTGTCATTACTTACTACATCTGTAGCCAATTTCACCAACATTGCAAAGTATACTTTTCTAGCAAAGTATACTTTTAGTGAGTAATCATTTCATTTCCTGAAATGCATTATTTCATATAGAACTAACAACTGCATATATTTGATGATAAAAAGTATGCAGAATTATTATACTGAATGTATTACATTATCACAGCCAAATTGGCTGTGATAATGTAATAAATTCAGTATAATAAAAATTAATAAATTTATCCTCCCTAAAAAATATGAAAATTACTCATCTGGATCTACACTGTTTGCAAACACCTTTGTAGAGGTTTGTAGTGCTGAAAGGTTTAATACAATACATGTATTTTTCAATCACATGTACCAATATAAATACTGAATTTCATTTTCAGATGTCCAACGACCCGAAGCCAGTGTTGGAAGGAGGCGGCCTGATGCCACTGGGTGGATCAGAACTCACAAGTAATATATGGTTTGATCATGTCCAGCCGTGTGCAAACGTTTGTTGTGGCCCGAGGGAACTGTTTGAACCCCAAGGCCGCAGGCCACGGGTTCAAACAGTTCCCGAGGGCCACAGCAAACGTTTGCGCACGGCTGGACATGATCAAACGTTATTGTTACATTTCCAACAAAAAACTGATGTAATTTGAGCATTATATTCAGTATTTTCAGTACTTTTATAAATCGTCCCATTCACGTAGATAATTTTCGGTATTCATATTCCGGGGCCACGTCATGAACGTCCTGAACGTCATGAAGGCACTTCCGCGTAGTGACGTCATGAAGGCACTTCCATTACGTGCGGCCCCGGAATGAGCATTGCCTAAAGCCATATGCAAACAGCACGCGCTATATACGTGCAAACAACGGAAACCATGTAACAATACCCATTAAATCGTTGCTGACAATAACCTATTACGCTGACATAAAATAATAAAATAAATATTTTGCTTATTTCTGCAGAGAAGTATATGTTGTTACCACTCAGTTGAACCGTCTCCGTGAGACTTTCGTGAAGGAACTAATATTCCAGTGAAAATTCGACCTATGAAACATGAATATCTAATACCTGTAATCAAACAGCAGTTAAATATTACTTTAATGATAGAATATTACCTTACTCTAAGGTACTACATTGTATGTAAAAAGTTATATTTCATGTACAATGTATATAATTTTTAAGAAATTAGTTTATTAAAAATTCAATATATGAACTACAACTATTTTATTATTTACCCCGCTGAATTATATCTGTGAAAAGATGCACCATAAACCACAGGTTGAAGTAACGGACCGAGGTCTATAAATACATTAAATATGCCTAAAAGCATCAATAAATGAAAGAAAAAAAACCTAAAAAATTTGTTTACATACTGAATTATATGGAGGGGGTCAACAAAAAAATTTAGCTTTTTTTTTCTCCATTTATTGATGGTTTTAGGCATATTTAATGTATTTATAGACCTCGGTCCGTTACTTCAACCTGTGCCATAAACAAGTCTTTTCAATGAAAACCATATTACACTTGCTCATTTTGCTATTAACGAACTACTGCCTTTTGATATCTAAAAGTACTTGTCTTGGCCGTGTTGCTCAAAGTTTCTGTTAGCTTAACAGACTGTTAAATCATTAACAGTGTTAAGGATTTAACAGTCCGTTAAGCTAACAGGTTTTGAGTAGGATTCAATGGTCCGTTAAGCTAACAGAGGTTTTGAGAAGGATTTAACAGTCTGTTAAGCTAACAGGTTTTGAGAAGGAGCTAACAATCTATTACGCTAACAGAGGTTTTGAGAAGGTTGTGAGCAGCTGGGCCCAGTCAGGTATTCTCTTTTTTGCACGAGTTTATCCCCTCCAGGTGGCTACAAGGGATATGGTTTAGCCATGATGGTTGAGATATTCTGTGGCATCCTGGGTAATGCTGCTTACGGCCCCAATATACGGCGCTGGAAAAATACCGAGAAAGTAGCTAATCTGGTAAATATGTAGCCATTAAGTCATTCCGGCACTAAATATTTTGACAGGCAGTCCAAGTGTTACAGAAATTGTATAATAAATGCATAATATACAAAATAGCAGTTATACCACACAGGTGTGTATCTGTCACGTTAGTACCAGCTAACTGTGCTACTGCATCATCTGTAGCCTATTTCACCAACATTGCAAAGTATACTTTAGTAGCAAAGTATACTTTGAGGGAGAAATTTTCAATTTTATGATAAATTTATAAATTTTTATTATACTGAATTTATTACATTATCACAGCCAATTTGGCTGTGATAATGTAATAAATTCAGTATAATAATTTTACATACTTTTAATCATCAAATATATGCATTTGTTAGTTCTATATGAAATAATGCATTTCAGGAAAAATAAATGATTACTCCCTCAAAGTATACTTTGCTACTGAACGTTTTATTGATAATAAATAGATGATTACCGGTAGTTGTGAACAGATGGAAAACGCTGAAAGGTTACTTATAACTAATTGTTTATATAAACAACAACACTGGCGGAGTGTTGAATATCCTCTCAATTTCAGGGCCAGTGTTTTATCGCCGTTGACCCTGAAGCGTTCGCCCCGGGATTCACAGGCAGAATGGACGACCTGATAAATATATGTAGAAACTCACAGCCTGTAAGTTATTATGAAATTTGTGACGACTTCGTAATAATTTCAACACTACAATACCTATCCTAACTAATGCTGTATATTATTTATTATATTTAATGGTACTTAACAGACTGTCAACATCTAAGGTGATATTTCACCTCAACGGATAGCAAACAGTGTACAGTGCGACCCCGTTAGTACACGCTTCACTATAACACGATTTCGGTTAGTACACGGTTGTGCCTTGGCTCCCGAATTTTTTTCCTATTTGTATATCAAAATCGTGTTAAATTCGTTACACGACTATTGTCAGAAATCGTGTTAAATTTGCGATTCTTTCCCAAATTAGACCCAAAATGGACGATTTTTTTTTTTTTATGGACGCATAGCCTCCTTTTATCTCACCGATGTGAATGTGCAGCTGATCACGTTTGCACATTTCGTAAATTAATCCGAGCAAACTGGGAATAAGATCAGTAAGACCAGTAACAAAGCAGTGCTAATTGTTATGTGCTCGATTTCATTTTTCCAGCATGCGTTCGCGCTCACCATTGGTGGAATATTAATTAGGTGTAAAGGCGGACCAATCGGAGATCGCGTATCAGTCGCGCAGAATTAACTCGACCCAGATTAACTAAAGTGTTACAGCACTGCCCACGCCACCGAGAATGATTTGACTTTTTTCTGCAAATATATCGGAAAGTTGATAACATTTTCAGAGCAAATGCGTAATAATTACTAATTTAATATTCGTCAAAATTCGATATCGTTTACAGAAAATGTACACTATTATCAGATTCATCTTCGTCGAAAATCTCACGTGATAAGCCTGATTACCTCATGAACTGGCGCAATATTATAACACTTCGGGCAAAACAACGTCTATACAGGTCTGTACTCAAACACACAGGTGGAATAGTCGGACGTGTGACACAAAGAAAAGAAAATTACAAAAATATCCATTACCCCACCCACTTGATCTCGTTCTATTATTAACGTCATGTACAGTACGATACCAGGTGGGTGGGATAATGGGATTTTTTTAATAGGCATTTATTTTGGTGTCATAGGTCCCGAGTCTTCCACCTGTGCTCACCATATGAATAAACACAGATTGCAACGGACGAGCTTGTCCGTGATGTTGCAGCTGATGGAACAGGATATCGGTCATTGGGTCATTGCGTCATCATTACTACACTTTTTTCTATACGCATTTACAATAATGGATTGCACGGACCTGCGTAGATCTACATTCTACATGAAATTGATGAATAAATGAAACCTGACGTTAACAATTCTTGGATTCAATATATTTATTACATGCGAAGATAACAGTGAAAACTTATGGCATATTATAGGCATATTATAGGCATTGGCAACGTCGTTCATTCGCAGTCACAGTGTACAGTGTACATGTATTTTTTGTTGACATTATGATGCGTCTTGGGCGAGAACGGATATAGCACGGTTCGGATAAGCAACACGGAAGGTTGTATGTCGCCGGACTTCCGCGTACTAACGGGGTCGCACTGTACATTCAGATGAACCGGCTCGTAACAAGCCGTCTCGTCAGGATTTGCAATGTTTGAGTATAACTTCCGATCTTGTAAAACAATACCGGTAATCGCTTTGTGATTAAATGAGCGGTGCGTATTGTTTAGTAGACCACATTCTCCTACCAGAAAATTTCACCTATATACAGATGGCAAACCGTGTAGATCCAGATGAGCTCGTAGCGAGCCGTCTCATCTGGATCTGCAATGTTCGAGTGTGAAATGTGAAATTACAGGCAGAGAATGAGGAAGAGGTCCTAGTAGCTGGAGACCCTGAAAGGAAACACATGGTGCTATGCGACAGTCGCGGCGGTATACCCTACCATCCAAACCAGATAAAGTTTGGGGTAAGTTACACAGATGTACTGGCCAGTTTTACATCGCGCTATGTGACAGTCGCGGTGGTATACGGGACCATCCAAACCAGATAGAGTTTGGGGCAAGTTACACAGATGTACAGGCCAGAAACACATGGCGCTATGTGACAGTCGCGGTGGTAAACCCTACCATCCAAACCAGATAGAGTTTGGGGTAAGTTGCACAGATGTACTGGCCAGTTTTACATCGCGCTATGTGACAGTCGCGGTGGTATACCGGACCATCCAAACCAGATAGAGTTTGGGGTAAGTTACACAGATGTACAGGCCAGAAACACATGGCGCTATGCGAGTCGCGGCGGTATACCCTACCATCCAAAACAGATAGAGTTTGGGATAAGTTACACAGATGTACAGGCCAGAAACACATGGCGCTATGTCACAGTCGTGGTGGTACACCCTACCATCCAAAACAGATAGAGTTTGGGGTAAGTTACACAGATCTACCAGCCAGTAACACATGGCGCTATGTGACAGTCGCGGTGGTACACCCTACCATCCAAAACAGATAGAGTTTGGGGTAAGTTACATAGATGTACAGGCCAGAAACACATGGCGCTATGTGACAGTTGCGGTGGTAAACCCTACCATCCAAAACAGATAGAGTTTGGGGTAAGTTGCACAGATGTACGGTCAGAAAGGAAATACATGGCGCTATGTGACAGTTGCGGTGGTACACCCTACCATCCAAAAACAGATCGAGTTTGGGGCAAGTTACACAGATGTACGCGCCAAACAGCAATCACTCACCAAATTTATTTCATGGGGATCAAAAGTTACCTACATCTTTTTACACCTGCACCACAGAATGGAGGTCGGTATATAGCATTGCATCCATCCATATGTCATGTCCATTCATTACAAACTTAAATTTCCTTTCACATAACAAAGTCATATATAACACATGCATTCCTCTGATGGTCCTCTATCATGCTGTGACAAATCACGATCCTCAAGGTCAACGTCGCATACTTGCCAAGTTTACCCGATAGATAAGTTTTTAAATGCACCAAGTTGGTGCATTTAAAAACTTATCTATCGGGTAAATCTTTTTAATATTTCGGTTTCAGTGACAAATCACGATCCTCAGACTGGGTGTGTTCAAAACCTTAACCCTTAGACCGCTACTCACAACAATTGTCGTCTGCTGTTGCTCTTGTATCTTGCCTTATTTCTCAATAAAAACATGTTTTGACAGCATTTCAGAATAAAAATGATTCTGAAGTGCTGTCAAAGCATGTTGTAAATTGTTCTAAGTGTTGTCAAAGCATGTTTTTCATGATAAAAATGTTAAATAGAAAATAAACAGCAGACGACAAATAAATCAAGATAGCCGTCTAAGGGTTAATGCTCGGGTAACTTTCTTATAATTTGTGTTTCCTTTCATAGAGCTACTTTATGTTTCACATGTGCATTTCTCTGATGGTCTCCCACAAATCCATGGCCTTTTGTTTTTTCAAATGTTGCCTCGTTTACTTTGGCTGCTAGTGGGGGCATTCGTGTGCCGACAGGCCACAGTTCTAGTTTCTATCTTCATTGTTTATCACCCAAAATATATCATGTAGTCTCAACGAGAAAATATATTTTTGTTAAGAAATATGCTAAAAGATGAAAAACAGTAGAGGACAATATTCGGTTCCCGACGTTTAAGGGTTAAGAATATGCAAGATTCACACCCCGGCTCAATTGGAGGGGTCAGTGGAAGAAGGGGGCTAACTCCAAGAGGGAGTTAGCCCCTTTCTTCCACTGACCTCTTAAATTGCGAAAGTATCGCAATGCACTGTACTTGCGCTTTTACTTTTGTTGCAGATGGAGCTTGCCAAGACACTTTCTGTGAAGCCAATGGACACGTGCTGATGGAGCTTGCCAAGACACTTTCTGTGAAGCCAATGGACACGTGCTGATGTCGTGTTTGTTTAGCCGTTTCAATTATCGTTACTTTAATACCGCTTTAATACTGAAATTGTTGACCGATTTCGATTCATGAAACTACATGTATATACAATTTATCCAATCCAAGAATTTATCATATTGCTAGCTTAAATATATTTATGTTTATACACTTATATATTGTGTTGTATTTCATATATATATATTCTCAACACGTCGTAATGCTTAACCCTTACAATGCTGAATTACATTTTGTTGTCTGCTTTTATTTTCATTTTCCATATTTCTTGATAAAAGCATGGCTTGCCAGCACTTTAGAACCATTTCCAACGTTGGAAATGATTCTAAAGTGCTGTCAAACCATGTTTTATTGGGAAGGAAAACAAAATCTAAAATAACGGCATACGACAAGCAGTCTACGACAATTTGTTTCCGCATTCTACAGGTTAAAATGGGTGTTGAAAATGTCTGTTTGGTATATATGGCAAACTGTCACCCGAGAAATATGTGACATGTGTGAATCCTAACAGGCATAGAATCAGATCCTGACGCGACGGCTGGTTACGAGCCGAGGACTCATCTGGATCTACACTGTAAACATTATTATAGAGTCTGTAGTGTGAAAGGGTTAACAAACATTGTTGTCGCATAAATGTGTTCACACACCTCTTGTCAGCAAAGATTCCTGTTTGATATGTGGCTGCTGTGGTTTTTTTATGGAGGTTATAAGGCGAACAGTGCAGGACCTGATCAGACTGCACATATGTGCAGGCTGATCTGGGTCTACACTGGTCGCAAACTCCACAAGCACAATTTCAGTCACATATTCTTGATATGTATATATACAGTAGCGCTTTTCTGCTCCTTACCTATTTGTATATACTAATATCGTATACATATCGTAATCGTATAGTATTGGTATATTTAATGAGCATATCGTATGATCATATAATATTTGTATGTTTGTACCGTATCATCGAATACTATACTATACGACTAGTATACAAACATACGATATCCGTTCGTATATGATATATCCGTACCGATATGGTATGAATATACCATACCCGAAGTGTGGCTTTTCATTCTACTGAAAACACCTCTCATTTTAAAGAAATTCTCGACTCCAAAGAGGACCAAATATTAGAGGCGGACCAAATATTAGGGCAAAAAGTACACGGCAACACCGTTAATATATCGTATACATTTACGGTATTCTGGCACATTTATACCGTACACAAATCTGGTATGTTTGTACGATACAAACGTACCAGAATTATACACGTGTATAAAAATCGTATAAACAACGTACGATTTGAATGGTATATCTATACGATATTGGTTGGTGGTATGTACGGTACAAACATACCGTACGTTTATATTATATGCATATCGTATATAAAACGTATCGTATTGGTATAGTATACATATAGTATTGGTATAGTATGTATAGTTGACCTGCAGAAAAGCACTACTGTATCAGTAACGGCAATAAAATACAACTCGCACAATGAAAAGTTGTTGTGAAGTATTGTATTATTGCAAGATTGGTCAATGAATTGCAAGACAATATCCAGGTTACATATTCAAGCTCTGACAAATGGGCACATGTAGCTTAACCAAGAGATCTAACAATGTTTGCAACCAGTGCGCATTGTCTAACCCCAGATCAGCCTCGCAGCATTCGCAACACACCTTTACGGGTATGAAATTTTTGTTATTTCTCAATGAAAGTATATGTTGTGACCACTCATTTGAACCGTCTCAACGAGACGGTTCAAATGGTGGTCGCGACATATACTATCGAGCGCATAGAAGGAAAATATTTAGTCTGATCAGGATCTGCACTGTTCGCCATTCCATCAATAAAACACCTGTTGTGATCGCTATCGGGCTACACGAGTGTGATATTGGATTAGGAGCTACATTTCTCTAGTCACAGCCACATATACAGACGGAAATGCACCTGCATGTGGGGAGGCTGATACATTCGTAACTAAAATTACAATGAAACAAATTTCATAACTGTAACACTTGACCCCAGGGGGCCGTTTCACTAAACTTTGTAGGACTAAAATGTTTGTAAGTGCAAAGTTATGATTTCATATTAGCAATGTTTTCTTATAAACAATTACTGGATTTACATTTATTGATGCATAGCCTATGATCTGACAATAAATGTAAATCCATCAATATATCCAAAATATTATGCAGCCTATGCTCAATAAATGTAAATCGATCAATTGAAAATTTCCAGACGATCCTAAATTTGCACTTGCGAACATTTATAGTCATACAAAGTTTAGTGAAACAGCCCCCTGATGAGGATCTTAGTAAGAAAAACCTCTGATAAGCCTCATATTGTTCCAAAAGGTTGAATTATTGTTGATCCCCCGAGACGCTCACTGTTGTCCCTAATCACTCATATCCATATCAACCTCCTGTAGATTATCCGTGGTTGCTGTGGCCGTCACTAGCGTCGGTATTGGCTCGGCGTGCCGCTCTTCACGACTCAACTTCTCGACATCGTCGTACAAATTCAGCTCTTCCTCGTCGTAATCTCGCGAGACCTTCGTTTCCTTTTTCTCCTCGCGATCTTTATCTTTCTCCTTTTCCTTGTGCTTTTTCTTCTTCTCCTTTTCTCTGTCGCGGCTTCGGTCTCGGTCACGATCACGCTCACGGTCTTTTTTCTTGTCCTTACGAGACCTACAATGTCAATTGAGAACAAATGAAATGAAATGAATGGGGTTTAACGTCCCAGCAACAGCTAAGGTCAAAAAGGGATGGAACCACAGTTTAAAGTCTCATCTGACAAACCAGTGGGATGGAAATACTATGAAAGTATTTTCCATGGTCTATGGAAGGTTTTGAACTCACAACCTCCAGTATTAATTAAATTCCTGTAGTCTACTCCTGAGCCACAGCCCATACCTCCATTGAGAACAAGAACGTGTGCGATTTACAATATTTTCCGTAAATGACATCTAAAGATGACAAAATTATATTCCGTATTTCTTATGAAAATTTCGGCATCTTTCGATGTCATTTACAGAAAATATCACAGTTTCTGTAAACATATTCATGAAAAATCGCACGTTTTAGGAACATAATCACATGGTGTGTCGCCATTACGACTTTTGCTGCACTATTACATAGAAGATTTTTATACACGAGTGACGATTTAATATGATATTTATTAAACAAGTTTACTGGTAACAGCCACATATGCAGTTAATCATGATTATTTTACTTGGTAACTATCGCCCATTTTGTAAAGCAAATCATCGGGTTTGTGACCAGTGTAGCTCCTAAATGGCCAGCACACACACTTTATCAGAACATGTCACAGTTAGTAGAGATTCAAAATAATATAGTGACGTGTCATTTCTTTCCAACTAAACGCACCGGTGCCTGGATCCACTCCTAGACCTTGACCTTTTACGCGACCTTGACCTGCTCCGTCTGGACTTCTTGCTTCGTCGACTGAAAGTAGAAGATCACATGAACCGACAGCCAAACAAGTGACATTAAAACAAACTATGATTGAATGCCAACCGTGGGGATTCAACCCACAATCGTTGATTTATCACTGCGCCACTGAGCTATTTATTAACCCATCTCCCTTTGAGATCAGCCATGTGAGTTTGAAACCAAGAAGATGTGCGATTTTTCATGAAACATATTTACAGAACCTGGGGACCGTTTCACTAAACTTTGTACGACTAAAATGTTCGTAAGTAAAAATTTATGATCATCTGGAAATTTCATTTGGTGGATTTACATTTATTGAGCATAGGCTGCAAATGTAGCATATGCTCAATAAATGTAAATCCAATAATTGTTTACAAGAAAACATTGCTAATGTGAAATTTACAGACTATTATAATTGTGCACTTACGAACATTTTAGTTGTACAGTGAAACGGGCCCCAAATCTTTTTTGTAAACTAGATAGATGGCCTGCATGTCGCGCCCACCTAGGCTTTGATAGTATACCGAAAAACTTTAACCAAAGACTTTAACCCGGACACACGTACATACACCAATGTGCCAACTATATCGCGCTGTCCGCAAGCGGGCACGACAATGTCAAAAGTTGATGAAATGTTCATAGCAAATGCGGAATTCTATAATTCTATTCCGCATTTTCTCTGAAAATTTCATACATCTTCTTAATAGGTACAAACTTGTTTGTGGTTAACCTGTTCACACTCTTACGATACACTCGATGGCTATTGAAGTCAACATCCACACAGTAGTATAAAAGTGTCTTACCCAATGACACACCAAAGTGACTAGTGGCTCAGACAAGCATTGACCCTAGAATCTAAACGTGTGTGTCGAATGGCCAATACCTCAACCACTGATCTACCATGGCTATGCTGGTTTCGTAAGGGTGAAAGCGACCTCAACTCTTACAATGCTGAATTAAGTTCTGTTGTCTGCTTTTTAGTTGTTAATTTCCAGTTTTCTCTCAACAAAAACATTGTTTGGCAGCAGTTTAGAATCATTTCCAAGTCCTGCAAAACCAGGTTTGTTTATTGAGAGAAAAAAAAGGCCCTGAATGGCTCAGTATTACAATTTTCCGATTTTTTCAAACACAAAAACATGTTTGGCAACTGATTTAGTACACAAAACTAACATATACTGCCTAATAGATACATCTCAAGTCTTGAGATTTACATCTTAATCGCAATGTGAAGACAACAACAACTTGTTTTGTGTACCACTCAGTGCAAAATGTCAATATTGACAATTTCATTTCCGTAACCCAACGGCTTCGGCTCGGAAGCGAGTCGATAAACTCCGGCTATCGGAATTCATCGGCCGCGAATCGCAGAGTTGAGGAGTTGACCCGAGCGTCTATCGGAAAATCGATCGGGCTTTGAAACACGCACCTGCTGTTTGTTTATCAACAAATATTGATATTTTCATCGACTACAAACACATTTTTGTACCACAATGAATGCAAACAGTTTCAAAGTGTGTGTAAATAGAAACCTGTTGGATGTATGTGTGGGAAAACCCAATAGGAGGCCAAATTCGGCAACTTGAGCCGTATAGGGGCTTTAAGGGTAATGAAGCATTTGAAACAACTGTAGACAATACTTGCAGTAACACTGTTCGATCACTCTAATAGTGTTGCTGACGGCAGAAAGATTACTAGTGTGACGACATGGCGACAGTGTAGGCCCTGATCAGAGACAATAGCGTCACTGGTTGTAAACATCCTAACATCAGCCAAATGATAGCCATTCATTGTAACTCTTTCAACACACATGTTGAAGTAACGGACCGAGGTCTATAAATACATTAAATATGCCTAAAAGCATCAATAAACAAAAACAAAATAAGCTAAAAAAAAATTGTTTACACCCTCCTATTTAATCTATTTATAGACCTCGGTCCATTACTTCAGCCTGTGTTTCAACACTACAGGCCAGAAAGCAAACATGAGCAAACACTCTAGATCCAGTTGAGCCGACTCCTACCGAGCCGTCTCATCAGGATCTGCAGCATTTGTAACTAGTATTCATCTCTAAAACAATCTACATTGTCATTACCGTAATAACCCTAAATAGTTGGGCACAAATTGCTTTGGGAAACCCCTATTAAATATGAGTTTCCCGAACACAAACTGTATCCAAATACATTGTTATTGTGATTAAACCAGTACTGCCATACTAACCCTAAATATTGGCATGCTCACTGTTGTGGGGAAACCATATATTTGTATGGTATCCCCAAATAAATGATGTCCGAACATTTAGGGTTATTACGGACATGGAACATTCCAAAAATTGGTATGAAAAAGCCAACGTAGGATGTCCAGGTTTGAAAGGGTTAAGTAAACTGGAGAAGTTTATTGATGAACATACGGCTTGCTCCTACTCCTAGATCTCGATCTGCGAGAAGCTCTCTTTGGTGGAGGAGTGCGACTACGACCACGGCTCGTCGACCTATAAATAGAAATGGGAACCAATCAGTACAACAGGGAACCGACTGCTATAAATAGAAATGGGAAAACATAAATCAGAGATGCATTTGGGACATTGCAAAAAATCGTGAAAATAAAATCCAAATGTAAATGGCCGGGGGTTGGAGGGCCGCCTAGGCCCCAGAAGCTCTGAGGATTTAGATCCTCTAAGATTGATTCTGGCCGTTTTCAGGCACCATTAATAAACTTCAGAACTGTAACATTTGACAGAAAATCCTTTTTTTATTTTTTATTTTGAAGGTCTATACTAAAGCCTGAAGGTAGTAGATAGCATACATGTCGCACCAAGAACGAAATTTTTTTTTTTTTTTTTTTTTCTTTTTAGAAAAATCCGGAGAATTTCCAGGAATTAGAAAAATCCGGAAATCCGGAGAAATCCGGAAGAATAGCATCTCTGATAAATGAAATTATCGATGTGCGCCCATATACTGGTGGCCAATAGGTATGAACACTAAGGACCGAGAATGTGGCTGTGACTGGAGAAATGGGTCTTATGGGTTTTGCGATCAGTGTAGATTGAGATTGTTATCAGTCTACAGGAGTGTGCTATTTGATCAGGAGCTACACTGGTCAAATCACATGAGCCCCATTTCTCCAGTCATGTCCACAAATGGTGAAGCTTATATATATTAGGCGTTGAAAATTAATGTACATGTACACAATAATAATTTCGCTATTTTGGAAAAGGTTTACAAATAATCTGGCAATGTACTTTAGGGATGTGTAGGGAATGGAAACCTGCAAATTACTTTTCTCTGGCCTAGATTTACAGTTTGACATACTACGTCACATTTGCAAGTGTGTGTACTCAATGTACTAATTGATCTGTAGCCGATTTCACCAACATTGCAATGTATACTTATCTTGCTAAGTATACTTTGAGCGAGAAATTTTCAATTTAAGGATACATTTATTATTTTTTATTATACTGAATTTATTACATTATCACAGCCATTTTGGCTGTGATAATGTAATAAATTCAGTATAATTATTATTCATACTTTTTTTTAATCATCAAATATATGCAGTCGGTAGTTCTATATGAAATGATGCATTTCGGGAAAAGTAAATGATTACTCCCTCAAAGTATACTTAGGGAAATGAACATATATAAGCTACTAGCTTGTTTTCAAATCCCTGTATTTTGCTATGTTACATGTATACAATGTACATTTACCAATAAATATTGTTTAAACCAAAGTATACTTAGCTAAGTATGTTTTGCAATTTTCGTGAAATCGGCTCCGGGTAATGGGGCTAGAGCCCTTAATTATTTTGCCTAGTTCACGTTGTTACAACACAAACTGATTTTGAACGTCGCAGGCATCTGTAAACGATGTTAAGTGAGTTAAGCGAGAAAGATTATAGACCCAGATGAAGCTATCATGCAAATCTGATAAAATGCCTGAATTGATTGACCAAGGTACAAATGAACACATGCCATGTACATTTGTTGTCACAATCCATGAACTGTTCCTGGGACCGTGATGATACATATTCCTGAGCATGGTCTTGAAATTTGTACTCAAAATCATGCAGTTGGATTGGCCGATACCGAGCACAGCTCAGCCTCGGCCAATCAAACTTCCAGATTTCGAGCTTGAACACCAAGCACATGCTTGTACATGCTCCAAGACATTTATAATCGCAGGCCCTCACTAAACGTTGTACAACTAAAATGTTCGTAAGTGCAAATTTAGGATCGTCTGGAAATCTCAATTGATAAATTTACATTTATTGAGCATAGGCTGCATATGCAGCCTATGCTCAATAAATGTAAATCCAATAATTGTTTACAGGAAAACATTGTTAACGTGAAATTTACAGACTATCAATCATTTTGCACTTTCGAACATTTTAGTCGTACAAAGGTTAGTGAAACGGCCACCTGATGTGTGAAATAAGACGTACGAGCACTAGTATAAATGCATGAAACAAATGGACGACCAACACACTACCCCTCTCACCCCTAAATAACTGGTATAGATGGGTTCAAGCTAATTTTTGGACGAGTTCATTAATCATATATATATATATATATATATATGAGGACTATTTGTTAAATACAATGTATCTGAGAAATGGTGACAAAAATACAGAAGATCTTGATGAGACGGCTCGTTATGCGTCGGCTCAGTTGGGTCTACAGCGTTTGCAAATGTTGAATTTATGATCTATAGGGTTGAGTTATAAACATTTTAACCCTTACACCGCTATCTTATTTTTTTATTGTCTGCTGTTTATTTTCTATTTTCCACGTTTATCATCAAAAACATGCTTTGACAGCACTTTAGAATAATTTACAACATGCTTCGACAGCACTTCAGAATCATTTCCATTGGAAATGATTCTGAAGTGCTGTCAAACCATGTTTTTATTGAGAAATAAGGCAAGACATAAAAGCAACAGCAGACTACAATTGTTGTGTGTAGCGGTCTAAGGGTTAATATTGATAATTGCATACAAACCTGAAAGATCATGGTGAAGAACGGTGATAGTTTAGCAGCATATCATTTAGCATAGACAAGTAGATCATTCATAGTGGACTTATAATGTATACAATAACTGAATGTTCTCATTGGACTTAAATAAATAATAATAATTATAGATTTCTCCACTATTTCATAGCAGTTTCTGATATCGTATACTTGAATATAATGCAACCTTTTCGGAATTTGATCAAATTAAATGGTACAATTGGATGATATAGGTCATTTGCAGTGCATGAAGTGAAACAGCATATTGAATATGTGAGTTTGTTTGTTTGTTTGTTTGCTGTGGTTTAACGGCCTATCAACAGCTAAGGTCGTTTAAGGCCTTGAATATGTGAGACCTCATCTAATACACAATGCCTTTAACTCTTTGCATGCTGGGAAATGTGTGGGCTAAAATTAGTTCAAAATTAGCAGACACAAAGTAATTATATTTTCTTTTAGTTCTCCTTGTAAATACTTGTATCATAATATGTTTTGGAATTGCAAGACATATTTATAGAGAGAAATAAGAAAAATACTCTGTATTTGTTGGTCGTTATCTTCACCGCTAGCATGCAAAGAGTTAAGTTTAAAATATTTTACCAGATCAAACAAAAGTTATAAGAATTTTCAACCATTTTTCCAGTAAATTTCAAGTGACTTTTTAGTAAAACAACCACAGGCATGGCAGATAGTGAACAACTGTTTGGTCACTGACTTGATTTCATTGTTTTATGATCATAAGGCCTGCCAATATGTGACTAAATGGTTGCATGAATAATTTTCTTTTTCGTAGTGACAACTCGTACCTTGCCGTGTGGTTACAAACATCCCGAGTATGTACCGGTATCTAAATTTGCACCCGAAATCGGGCAGTCTTGAGACTAGAGTACATGCGTAGTATGTTTTATAAGCAATGGTACAGGCATTTTGTAACAGGCGATCATGCGACAAAGATGACTTCTGAAACGTGACGGAATAAATTGTTTCTTGACCAATCTAGCTCCTGACCATGCGCTATAATGCCAGCTATGCCCACATGCGACTCTCCGCAACACGTGGCAAATTGTCATTGTGACTCATCATGTAGCCCCAATTTGCACTGTCTGATCAGTGCGTATAACATTTGCTATTAGTTTGACAAAACAGTCTTGATACAGCTGACAAAAAAATAGAGATTTGTATCAGATTGCTGTAGCCTATTTCATCAACATTGCAAAGTATACTTTACTAGCAAAGTATACTTTGAGGGAGAAATCATTTATTTTTCCTGAAATGCATTATTTCATATAGAACTAACAAATGCATTTTCATGATTAAAAGTATGCAGAATTATTATACTGAATTTATTACATTATCACAGCCAAATTGGCTGTGATAATGTAATAAATTCAGTATAATAAAAAATAATAAATTTATCATAAAATTGAAAATTTCTCCCTCAAATATACTTTGCTACTAAAGTATACTTTGCAATGTTGATGAAATCGGCTACAGGAGTGTATTGGCAGATCAAGAGCTATCATGGTTGGGATCACATGTTTTTTAATGTTTCTAAATGACGTTTTCCGATATAACGTAATCTTTGGCGTCATTTTTACAGAAGATTTCCTTTAAAATCTTCCTAACAAACAAACACATTTTTATGATGTATAGCGCACTAAAGACTATGACATACATGTTTTACGGTTGTACTAAAAGTTCTTTACGCAAACTGGACAATAAAGGGCAAACAGTTTCGCATTTGCTGCGCTATATTTTATACTAGATGGCCGCGGCCCGCATGTCGCGCCCGCCGAGGCTTTGATAGTATACAGAAAACCTTTAACAAAATACTTTAACAACAAGGCGACAAGAAATCAGTCATTCTGTTAGAAAGATATTAAACGGCATATGCAGTGAACACATCTAAAAACATGAAGTCACTTCGTTCGGACACCATGTGATACCACACCCTGGCTATACAAGAAAAGAACCTAATAAGCCCATGGTTGTGGCTCGGTTACATATAATTTACCTATCAATGTCTTTCCCACCAGTGGAAATTAAAAATCAACCACCTAATTACTGTCTTGAACGTTTTGGCTATCCAATTCCTGCCAAGTTGAATTTAATTGCTGTCTAATGTCCCCAGCCCAGGCTCGGGGAAGACATTGATAGGCATAATGATTAGTTGCGAACAGTAACTCTTGCAACCTACTCCATACCGTCCGTAGTAATGGACGATACAGGAGTAGATTGCAAGAGTTACTGTTCGCAACTACATAATGATGGCCATGATAAAACTGAGACGAGTACAAACATATAGCATTGATTCAAACAAAGGCATCCTAAAATAGAACATACACATATTAATGACCTTGACATTCTAATTGCTAGTGTTACCTCTTTTTCTCATGATTCGACTTGCTTTCCTTGGCAGGTGAACTAGATAAGCAAATAAGGGAAAAAAGTGTTAGACATATCTTGTAAATGTATATACAGGTATCAAACAAACAGTATATATAAGATTCATAGATTTGCAGGCAAATGTAACTATTCTCAGCTTGTTACCGAAAAATAGCCAAAATAAATTGTGTTTGTTTACCAATTTCAGTCATGGATATGATTATTTTTGTTGAAAAAAAAATCATTATTTTTTTTATTTATCCATAAAGATATATGTGGTTACCACTCGTTTGAGTGGTTCCCACTCGTTTGAACCATCTCGTCGAGACGGTTCAAACAAGTGGTATCAACATATACTTTTGAGGTGAAATAAAGATAAAGAAAATAGTTGTTTTTTTTCTCAAGTTTCCTACTACATGTACAATTATTGTACCCCTTCTCTAATGGGTTAATGACCTTTAATGGCCTACATGTATCCACAGCTAAGGTGGTTCTAGGCCGAGTCAACAGGGTCAAATCCAGTATTCAGCCAAACGAATGAATACGGGATTTGACCCCATTGACCCGGCCTAAAATTACCTTAGCTGCCTGTGGCAGACAAACATTATTTGCAACATGTGTGAATTACGATTCACATGCACTCTTCATGTATTAGTTCTAAAAAATTTTTTTTTTCTTTTTTTTTTTCGAAAATTGTAATTTTTTATCGCTTCGTCCAGTATTCCCGCGACTTTTCCAAGTTTATATCCCCGATAAATTCCACAAAAAGGCCATTCATTCCTTATAATTCCAGCATTTGAAAAAAAATCATCAAGAAAATGTGTTTATTTTCCGTTTTCTTAAGAATTATTTTAACTGCGCCTCACAGTTACGGAAAGTAGTTCGGCGTGGGAGTTTACTGGGATATAAATTTTGGACAGAGACTTGCTACGAGCCAATCAAATGTTAGGTAAATATTTTTGTGCTGGAATTATTACATAATAAAGTGTCAGCAAATTCATTTTCATGCAGAGTTTTATCTATACAACTCAATTTCCACTACCAACAGCAATACACATACAAGAGAGGCTCAGAGAGCACTATATCATCGACACAGGGGAGGAGGGGGGATACTTCTAGAATATAATAATAACTTGACATTAACTTATCTGGCAATAAACGGTACATATAATAAATTTGGAAAAAATATGGTTCTGCTCTGGTCGGATGGCGGAATATTATATTACCGGTGTATTTGTCTTGCTAATGGGAATTGGTGCTTACTGCTTAAGAGATAAAACTCAAATAAAAAGGTTGAAAATAAATGTGCAATAGTTTCATTACATACAACTATGTGAACGCATTACAAGCTGAGGTTACACAATTGTTTGCACAAAAAGTAAGAATTATTTTAATTATGCACAGAAGTTGAGACAGTTCAAATGAGTGGTGAAAGCAGATACTTTTGAGAAGAGAATAGTCAATTTGTTCATACCCCGTAAAGGTGTATTCAACATAAAATGGGTTAACTCTTTGCATGCTGGGAAACTTGTGGGCTATAAATAGTTCAAAACTAGCGGACAAGAATTCATCATATTTTCTTGTATTTCTCCCCGTAAATATCATGAATATGTCTTGGAATTTCATTAGAATTGAGTCCTGAGAACTCAATTCTAATGAAATTTCAAGACATATTTACAGAGAGAAATAAAACATACACGTACTCCTAATTCGTTTGGCGGATATTTTCGCCGCTAGCATGCAAAGAGTTAATCCATTACATTCGGAACACACCTTTACGGGTATAAAATATTTAAATATTTTATTTTTATATTTCTTAATTCTCAATGAAAGTATATGTTGTGACCACTCATTTGAACCGTCTCGATGAGACGGTTCAAATGGTGGTCACGACATATACTTCTAAACACAAATAAAGAAAATATTTAGGATTTTCCACAAACAGAATGGTATATCGTCAGCACGAAATGGGTCAATATAACCTACATAGTCAATCAGCAGCAGAATGAGTAATTCCGTGACTGAATGGTTAACATGGATAAGATTGTTTGTTTGTTTGTTTGTTAGTGTTTAACGGCCTATCAACAGCTAAGTTCATTTAAAGCCAGGCCAATGGGTTTGATCCCGCGTTCAACCTGTTGCATTGGGGGGAAATTACAAAATCAGAACGGAATATTTACATCGAAATAAATACATTTTCAGCCCTGAAATTAGAATAACCTGACCTGGTTCCAGGTCCATACCACACCAAAGTCACTTGGCCCCTTCCCCTAAAAATAACAGGATTACGAATAATCGTATTACTCATATAAGGAGTATAACCAAATTCACCTCTCACATACATATGTGAGGGCCAAACCAGGTATCTGGTCGGGATGAATCCCGATCATTAAACTATCCAACACATGCCCCCACCTGCCACCCACAACATCCACATCCAATAATCACAGGTTGAAGTAACGGACCGAGGTCTATAAATACAGCTGAATCTTGTGATCTCGATATTGTTTATCTCGATATACCTGCTTATCTCGATATATGTCCCAGGTCCCGGCAGAATTCCCTATATATATCATATATTTTACTCCTGATAACTCGATATCGGATATGTCGATATATCGGTTTAGTCAAAGTGGAAATCGAGTCCCGATAGTATGTTTCCTTCACATTTGTATTCTGATATGTCGATGCGAAAATTAAGCGCACGGCGCCGCCAAGTCTGAATCAGCGCGATTATCTCGGGTAAGTTTTCACACGTCTATAGAAACCAAAGACACCGCCGCCGCTAAAATGCGTTTAAAGTTGCAGGACCCGTTAAAGCAGTGCAATTAAAACCATAATTAATCAATTAAACTTAATTCTTTTAACAGAAAAATGAATTAAACGGTGTAGCAATAAGTCTGTTAATTACGAAAACAGCTTAGAATAAACTCAAGCCGCGATTTATGAAAACCCGGAAATAAAGTAAAGAGGCATTTCTGAAGTGATTTTGTTCAGATTTCCCCCCCGAAATTTGGCTAATTGTTATCTCGAACTTCGGATATGTCGATATATTTTCATCAATCCATTTGACTTCGAGATAACGAGAATGACCTGTACATTAAATATGCCTAAAAGCATCAATAAATGAAGAAAAAAATAAGCTTTTTTTTTTTTTTTTTTTTTTTTTTTTACTCCCTCCATAGAGACTTATAGGCATATTTAATGTATTTATAGACCTCGGTCCGTTACTTCAACCTGTGCCAATAATAGCCGATAAAAGAAACCATTCAGCATTTGTAAATCTGGGTATAGCATTAACCCATTTCATGCTGAGGATACGCCATTTTGTTTATGGAAAATCGTAAGTATTTGTTTATATGTGCTCAGAAGTATATGTTGTGACCATCATTTGAACCGTCAGGTGTATTCCGCATGTAATGGGTTAATATAAAGTTTGATCATGTCCAGCCGCGTGCAAACGTTTGCTGTGGCCCTCGGGAATTGTTTGAACCCCAAGGCCGCAGGCCGCGGGTTCAAACAGTTCCCGAGGGCCACAGCAAACGTTTGCACACGGCTGGACATGATCAAACGTTATTGTTACATTTCCAACAAAAAACTGATGTAATTTGAGCATTATATTCAGTATTTTCAGTACTTTTATAAATCGTCCCATTCACGTAGATAATTTTCGGTATGCATATTCCGGGGCCGCGTCATGAATGTCATGAAGTAGTGACGTCATGAAGGCACTTCGGCGTAGTGACGTCATGAAGGCACTTGGTCTACGCGCGGCCCCGGAATGAGCAGTGCCTAAAGCCATGTGCAAACAGCACGCGCTATTTGTTTGCACATATGTGCAAACAACGGAAACCATGTAACAATAACACTACAGCATATACATGTATTGTCAATAATAAGGAAAACTAACAATAGAACACAACATACTAATGACCTTGACATTCTATTGACCTTGACATTGCTAGCGTTACCTCTTTTTCTCATGAGTGGGCTTGGCGTCTTTGTCAGGAGAACTGGATAAGCAAATAAGGGAACAAAAGCGTTAGAGCGTGTATGAATACGTGAAGACAGAGAGACGATCATGTTGTTGCAATGATCAGTATAAGGCCATAAAAAACTACTTTGCTTCTCAGACACAGGGTTTGCGGAATGCGACACGGGAGCGTGCATTTTTGTTTAATATATTTTTTTGTACAAGATCTTCGTCTCTGATTTTTGGCAGATGCATTTTGCATGTTAATGAAACATGCTTACTATATACATTCTATAACCTCATTAGACGTGAAAAATCACCAGATTTTCATCAGACACGATTGGATTTAACATATTTTTGCAGGCTAATGTGGCGAATTTAGAATGTTTTTATTTTTCCATGACAATAAAATTCCGGATGCGCAGGGATTTTTCTGACACGCCAATATCTATGAACCAAAGCACTTTTTTATGGCATTATACTGGTCATTGCAACAATACGATCCTCTATCAATAGATCTATAGATACTTTATCTTCACCCATAGACCGCTACTCACAACAATTCTCATCTGCTGTTGCTTTTTTATCTTGCCTTATTTCTCAATAAAAACATGGTTTGACAGCACTTCAGAATCATTTCCAATGGAAATGATTCTGAATTGCTGTCAAAGCATGTTTGTGATGATACAAATGGAAAATAGAAAATAAACAGCAGACTACAAAAATTAAGATAGCGGTGCAAGAGTTAAACATAGTTTTAGCTTAGCTCATGTTGGTGGCAACCCACACATTTTGCTTTGTAATCAGATTTGTTAACTGAATGATTGAAAGGTGCAGGCAATACACCTGTATAGAGGATGGCAAATGTATTACCCCTTACAATGCTGAATTAAATGTTGTCTTCTGCTGTGTGTTTGGTTATTTTCGGGGTTTTTTCTCATCAACTATTAACCTTGACATTCTATTACATTCTATTGACCTTGACATTGCTAGTGTTACCTCTTTTTCTCATGAGTGGGCTTGGTGTCTTTGTCAGGAGAACTGGATAAGCAAATAAGGGAACAAAAGCGTTAGAGCGTGTATTAATACGTGAACACAGAGAGACGATCATGTTGTTGCAATGATCAGTATAAGGCCATAAAAAACTACTTTGGTTCTCAAACACAGGGTTTGCGGAATGTGACACGGAAGCGTGCATTTTTTAAAAAAACGAGCCGTCTCATCAGGATCTGCACTTTTTGCAAGTAATTTTCATATTTCTTAGAACAAAAACACCCCCTTTTCATAAATGGACGATATCTGAAAATCATTTTCTGATCATGTGGCGAATTTACAATGTCTTTATTTTTCCATGACAATTAAATGCCTGACGCGCAGAGATTTTTCTGACGTGCAATATCTATGAACCAAAGCACTTTTGTATGGCCTTATACTGGTCATTGCAACAATACGATCCTCTATCAATAGATCTATAGATACTTTATCATATACATAGTTTTAGTTTAGCACATATTGGTGGCAACCCACACATTTTGCTTTGTAATCAGATTTGTTAACTGAATGATTGAAAGGTGCAGGGAATACACCTGTATATAATAGTTATAGATCACATATTGAATTTTTAATAAATTAATTTTGTAGTGAGCGAGAAATTAATTTATTCAATATTCAATATGTGATCTATAATGTACTTATTGTTTACCAGTCCACTCGCGAAGCTCCGGTCCTAAACGTGATTTCGAATCGCTATACTAGTATGTGATTGGCGGTGTGACACATAGTGAGCGCATGTGTGGGCGGTAATATGCTTTGTGTCATGTGAACTGATGGCAGCAACACATACAATCAGTTCTAAATATAGCGGCTGAACATTTATTGACTAATTGACTATTATGTTTTTTTCTCATCAAATGTCAAAATTGACCTTGACATTCTATTGACCTTGACATTGCTAGCGTTACCTCTTTTTCTCATGAGTGGGCTTGGTGTCTTTGTCAGGAGAACTGGATAAGCAAATAAGAGAACAAAAACGTTAGAGCGTGTATGAACACGTGAACACAGAGAGACGATCATATTGTTGCAATGACCATTATTATATGACTGAGGATTCCAGCCAATGAGATTGCCCAATAGAGGGTCACATGATTGCGGACATATATGATATTCGAGACGAGTCCGAGAGTGATATTCTAACTGCGATATTGACCTGGATGCGCGAGTCACTGATCACGGAACGGAAACATGACACGGTTCAACAAGCCAATAGAACAAAACTACGCAAATAGTATCATCCAATCAGCAACATGCTTACAGATGTACTTCGCACTTAACAGCAAAGCAACAACAATGGATGCAAACTGAAGCAAACTTGTACATAAATTTCAGTCTGGTTTCAGCAAAACCATAAGTCATATAATAAAATAATTATTGTCTTTGGAGTCGATGTAGCGAGCGATTAATTTATTAAATCGTGTTAGAATGCGAGAAATAAATTTATTAAAAATTCAATATGTCATCTATAATGTACTTATTGTTTACCAGTCCACTCGCGAAGCTCCGCCCCTAAACGTGAATTTGAATCGCTATACTAGTATGTGATTGGCGGTGTGACACGTAGTGAGTGCGTGTGTGGGCGGTAATATGATTTGTGTCATGTGAACTGATGGCAGCAACGCGTACAATCATTTCTAAATATAGCGGCTGAACATTTATTGACTAATTTAATAGATGTTGGCGAAAGTGTCGCAATATGTGATTAATTGAGACGAAATGCTGTTCTTTCATTGGTCGAGAAACTAGCGCAAACAATAAGGACGATTGCAAATGCATTAACTCTTACAATACTGAATAAAATGTTGTCTTCGGTTGCGTGTTTGGTTATTTATTTTTTTTTCTCATCAAACATTGACCTTGACATCCTATTGACCTTGACATTGCTAGCGTTACCTCTTGTTCTCATGAGTGGGCTTGGTGTCTTTGTCAGGAGAACTGGATAATAAGCAAATAAGGGAACAAAAACGTTAGAACGTGTATAATTACGTGTACACAGATAGATGATCATATTATTGCAATGACCATTATTATATGACCGAGAATTCCAGCCAATGAGATTGCCCAATAGAGGGTCACATGATTGCGGACATATATGATATTCACCCGAATATCAGTCTCCGACTAGTCTCGCTAGCGAGTCGAGGCAGAGAGTGATATTCTAGATTGTGATATTGACCTGGGCCCAGGTTGTTCAAAACACCAGTTAGCTTAACAGACTGTTAAATCCTTAACTGAATGGTTAAAATCTCTGTTAAAACAGAGATTTTAACCATTCAGTTAAGGATTTAACAGTCCGTTAAGCTAACGGATGTTTTGAACAACCGGGCCCAGGATGCACGAGTCAATGATCACGGAACGGAAACATGACAGGGTTCAACGATGAGCCAATTGAACGAAACTACGCAAATAGTATCATCCAATCAGCAACATGTTTACAGATGTACTTCGTACTTGACAGCAAAGCAAAAACAATGGATGCAAACTGAAGCAAACTTGTACATAAAGTCAGTCAGGTTTCAGCAAAACCATAAGTCATATAATAAAATAATTATTGTCTTTTAAGTCGATGTAGCGAGCGATTAATTTATTAAATTGCGTTAGAGAGCGAGAAATTAATTTATAAAAAATTTGATATGTGATCTATAACGTACTTATTGTTTACCAGCCCATTCGCGAAGCTCCGCCCCTAAACGTGATTTTGAATCGCTATACTAGTATGTGATTGGCGGTGTGACACGTAGTGAGCGCGTGTGTGGGCGGTAATATGATTTTTGTCATGTGAACGGATGGCAGCAACGTGGACAATCAGTTCTAAATATAGCGGCTGAACATTTATTGACTAATTTAAATAGATATTGGCGAAAGTGTCGCAATATGTGATTAATTGAGACAAAATGCTGATCTTTCATTGGTTGAGAAACTAGGGTAAACAATAATGAAGATTGCAAAAATCATTAACCCTTACAATGCTGAATTAAATGTTGTCTTCGGCTGCGTGTTTGGTTATTTTATGTTTTTTCTCATCAAACATTGACCTTGACATTCTATTGACCTTGACATTGCTAGCGTTACCTCTTTTTCTCATGAGTGGGCTTGGTGTCTTTGTCAGGAGAACTGGATAAGTAAATAAGGGAACAAAAACGTTAGAACGTGTATAATTACGTGAACACAGACAGATGATCATATTATTGCAAAGACCATTATTATATGACTGAGAAGTGCAGCCAATGAGATTGCCCAATAGAGGGTCACATGATTGCGCACATATATGATATTCACCTGAATATCAGTCTCGGACAAGTCTCGCTAGCGAAACATGTCTGAGACTGATATTCTAAATGTGATATTGACCTGGATGCGCGGGTCACTGATCACTCAACGGAAACATGACACAGTTCAACGACGAGCCAATTGAACAAAACTATGCAAATAGTATCATCCAATCAGCAACACGCTTACAGATGTACTTCGCACTTGACAGCAAAGCAATAATGAATGCAAACTGAAGCAAACTTGTACATAAAGTGAGTCGGCTTTCAGCAAAACCATAAGTCATATAATAAAATAATTATTGTCTTTTAAGTCGATGTAGCGAGCGATTAATTTATTAAATCGCGTTAGCGAGCAAGAAATTAATTTATTAAAAATTCAATATGTGATCTATAACGTACTTATTGTTTACCAGCCCACTCGCGAAGCTCCGCCCCTAAACGTGATTTTGAATCGCTATACTAGTATGTGATTGGCGGTGTGACACGTAGTGAGCGCGTGTGTGGGCGGTAATATGATTTGTGTTATGTGAACTGATGGCAGCAACGCGGAGAATCATTTCTAAATATAGCAGCTGAACATTTATTTACTAATTTAATAGATATTGGCGAAAGCGTCGCAATATGTGATTAATTGAGACGAAATGCTGTTCTTTCATTGGTCGAGAAACTAGGGCAAACAATAAGGAGGATTGAAAATGCATTAACCCTTACAATGCTGAATTAAATGTTGTCTTCGTCTGTGTGTTTGGTTATTTCATGTTTTTTCTCATCAAATGTCAAAATTGACCTTGACATTCTATTGACCTTCACATTGCTAGTGTTACCTATTTTTCTCATGAGTGGGCTTGGTGTCTTTGTCAGGAGAACTGGATAATAATCAAATGAGGGAACAAAAACGTTAGAGCGTGTATGAATACATGAACACAGATAGACAATCATGTTGTTGCAATGACCATTATTATACGACTGAGAAGTCAAGCCAATGAGATTGCCCAATAGAGGGTCACATGATTGCGCACATATATAATATTCACCTGAATATCAGTCTCCGACTAGTCGCGCTAAATGTGATATTGACCTAGATGCGCGAGTCACTGATCACGCAACGGAAACATGACACAGTTCAACGACGAGCCAATTGAACAAAACTACGCAAATAGTATCATCCAATCAGCAACACGTTTACAGATGTACTTCGCACTTGACAGCAAAGCAAAAACAATGAATGAAAACTGAAGCAAACTTGTACATAAATTTCAGTCTGGTCATATAATAAAATAATTATTGTCTTTTGAGTCGATGTACACAAGATTTAAGGTCCTTAGAAAAGTCATATTCACTTTGGTCTCGGTGAATATGACTTTTCTCAGCTCTGTAAATCTCGTGTACACCTCCTCAAAAGTCAATACATGTAATTGTATTGTATTTACTGGTCATTGCAACAACATTGATCATTTATCAAGAGATACTTTATCTAAAACCATTGCTTTATTTTAGCACAGTTGGTAGCAACCCACACATTTTCCATTGCAATCAGATTGGTTAATAGAATGATTGCAGTGCTCCAGATAAGAAATTAATAATTGAGTTTGTCACTCCATTATTTCTGAAGCAATTGGGCATTTCAAAATTTTAATTGTGTAAAATAGAATCACACTACTGTTTACACATCAGCAGACCGCACTTATTCAATATTTTGCTTCTAAATGAAAACACATATTGGTATTTCATTAGAATTGTGTTTTCATGGAAAAATATGAAAATATGCTATATTTGTGGTCTGTTTATTGTTTTCTGTAGCATGATAAAGATACCACAAATTTTTCATTGCTTTTTGATACTCACTACTTCTGATTTCAATTGGGTTTTTGGCAATTATAATTGGGTATTTATGCAAATACGCACCTTATCTGGAACTCTGTGATTGAATAGGGATTTTACGTTCACCAAACAATAATTCCAGCACAAAAATATTTACACAATTCCCTAACATTTGATTGGTCCGTAGCAAGTCTCTGTCCAAAATTTATATCCCAGTATACTCCAATGCCAAACTACTTTCCGTAACCGTGAGACGCAGTTAAAATAATTTGTAAGAAAACGGAAAATAAACACATTTTCTTGATGAATTTATTTCAAATGCTGGAATTATAAGGAATGAATGGCCTTTTTGTTGAATTTATCGGGGATATAAACTTGGAAAAGTCGCGGGAATACTGGACGAGGCCTTCCGGCCTTTGTCCAATATTCCCGCGACTTTTCCATGTTTATACCCCGATAAATTCCACAAAAAGGCCATTCATTCCTATAGTATGAATCGCCGAACATACCAGGTAGAACACGGCAATTGCCATTTCACTGAAACGTTTCAGACGAGTGGTAACATTTAATTTCATGGAGAAATAAACAAAACCAGATGGCCACAGTCAGCATATCACGCCCGCCGAGGTATGTGAAGGTCCCAGTATGTATGTATGTGGTTAGTCATTCGAATTGTGGAGATATTGGGTACTTAAAAGCTGCAACACAGATTTTACAAAACCGCACATTTCATAGCACTTTGACATTGACCTCGGGCATGAGGGCCGCATGTGTGGGCTATAAACTGAAAATATGGATGACGATTAAAAAAAGATAGGTGAAGTCGATCAACAGAAAACTTGTGTCTTCCCAATAAAATCAATATTGGAGATAATTTTGTTGTAAATCATATTTTTTAGAGCGAGTGATTTTTTAATATTTACAACAAAAAGAATAAGATATTTTTGGGATTTAATGTGCTTAATGGCTAACAGTATGTCGGCAGGAAAACGTGGAACAAACAGTAGTCAAAGATTGATTGAATGACTCAATTTATAAGGTCAGGTACAGATACAGTTCAGTTTTGAAATCAATATTGCAAATAATAGTTTAATAGTAAACAGAACCTGGTGTTCCAAGACCCAAATACGGTGGTCCAAAATGCAACAGAAATCTGTAAAAATCAGCCAATATATAATAACCACTTTTCAGTTTTCTGTTTACAAAAGAAGCTTGTAATTCCTACATAAATAGTTTTCTAGTCAATATCACAGTGGAAATTTAGTTAAGATCTGTCAAATAGAACTTTAGATATCGCGACGGCAAACTGTGCCCACCCGCCGACTATTTGGATAACTGTGAAACACGACTTATAACCCCATATGATGCATGATCCAGCATATTTGTGGCTGTGACTGGAAAAGTGGGGCTCATGGGTTTTGCGATCGGTGTGGCTCCTGATCAAATAACAGACACATGTAGCCTGATAACGGTCTGTATTCCTTGTTAGAATTAAAAAGCATGATGAGTGTGTTTCAATGATGGACTGGCAAACAGAGCAGATCCTGATCAGACTGTGCAGATCTGCACTGGTCGCAAAAACCATAAGTCCTATTTCTCCAGTCACAGCCACATAGACACTCTGCCCTGTTTGATTATTGTCGATGACAGATTCCAAAATTTGGTTAAGATCATAATCCCATCTAAATACATGATCCAGCAACATATTTAACATATAAGCTACAATGGATTGCGAGGAAACATTGGGGATCGTAGCTAGTTATTTCCCGTTGCAAATCTATTTATAGATTTATCCGGTCCTTTGGTTTATTTTAGCGTTTATTTTTTACTGAATACCTTGCAAAAATAAAGACTGCAAACAGGGTAGACACAGATCAGATATGCGCAGTCTGATCTGTGTCTACACTGATTGCAATACAATTAATAAGTGTGAAAATATGAATCTGGCAAATAATGCAGTCCTGGATCAGATTGTGCAGATATGTAGGATGATCTGGATCAACACTAGTTGACATCACTATAATTGCTCCTTTAAACAACAAATCATGATACAGTCGCCCAAGCAATAAAGGCCCTAAACTACACAATTTGGACCGGACTTCTATAAATAAATTCAATGGGAGATAACTAACTACGATCTCCTATTAGTACATATAAATACAACATGTGTGCAGTGTATTATCTGAAACATGTATCTGAAAGCCAGTTTACCTTTGTTTCCCAATGTCAATGGCCGACACCTCCGCACTAAATAAGAGGGAAGATAAATATTGTAAAAGTTGCAGCATTGTCTAAACGGTGTGTGTTTGTAACATAGCAATCGATCCAGATATGGGTCTACTTTTGTCTGGCAAATACAAACTATTCCAGTGACATATAATACTGTGATAGCCAATTAACCTGTGCAATGCTAAGTTTATTTTTATCATCTACTGTTTATTTTTTATTTTCCATTTTTCTCATCAAAATCATGTGCTTTGACAACACTTTAGAATTGAAACTAGATTTGTCAGTAAGCAAGGCTTATGGAATACCCCCCCCACCCCCGCATGGGCACAGGTACCCCTAAATATGTCAAAATAAATCCAAGTATGTGGGCTTGTGACCATGACTCTGGGCTAAGTGGGGGCGGCACGAATGTGGATTTTTCACCTGGCAGAGGACCATTAGAGCAATGTGTGTGTGAAATGTGAAGCAGTTCCGAGCAAGGAAATAGATGTTATAAGTTTAATGACGGACTCCAGAGTATGCCGGGGGGGGTAGACGAAATATAAAACAACAGATGACAATTAAAAACACTTTAGAATAATTTACAATGGAAATGATTCCAAAGTTTTGTCAAACCCATGTTTTTATTGAGAAAGAAGACGAAATATAAAAAAACAACATATGACAATTTCACACATTCTAAGGGTTGACTAACAAGGTATTGTCTGTACCAAATTGCTCCATGTGACTGGAGAAATGGGGCTTATGGGTTGCTTGTTAGAAGCATGGCTGTTGTTTCATTGAATGGCGACCAGTGTAGATCCAGATCAGCCTGTGCATCCGCACAGGCTGATCTGGATCTACACTGGTCGCAGAACCCATAAAAGTCTACGATATTACAAGCATACATCTGTAAGTCATGTGTATCTTGCCATGATATGCAAAGTTCTATACATGTATACTATTTAAGCTGCACTAAATGCCATTCTGAAATGATATATAAAGCACAAAACAAACAAAGCATGTTGTATGATGGCTAACATGCTGACGAGTCATATAGATTGCTATTATATACACAGATGGTCGGCTTGGTGATAGGATGGTATAATATACTGTTTTACACATGTTGAAAACAAAACAAGAAAATTGCCCCGGCAGATTGAAGAAACATCGGCAAACTTTAACCTGAAAGTGCTAAGTTTTTAAGCAAAGTTGTAAATGTCAAAAGGTCAAGGTCATATTTAAGGGCAGCATGGGATTTGTGCGCAAGAATGATGTACTGAAATATTAAAGTAATCTTTCCAAGGGATGTATAAGTTATGACAGAACTGAAAGGCAAACTAAAGTTACAAGTGTCTAAAAAAAGTTGTGAAGGTCAAAAGATGATATTAAGTGTAGCATCGCTGTGTGGCATTTCTGAACAATAATGATATACTGACATATCATTACTAATTATGGACAGATGGACGACCGGATGGAAAGGCAAAAACTGTATACCCCTTGACATACTTCGTATGCTGGGGGTATCAACACAAAAATTGACAGGTATATCTGAAATTTATTATAAGCAGAACACACATGTGAGCAGAGGCTCACAGATACCCCTGGCCGCAACCTGTAGCCTATTTCATCAACATTGCAAAGTATACTTTAGTAGCAAAGTATACTTTGAGGGAGAAATTTTCAATTTTATGATAAATTTATTAATTTTTATTATACTGAATTTATTACATTATCACAGCCAATTTGGCTGTGATAATGTAATAAATTCAGTATAATAATTCTGCATAGTTTTAATCATCAAATATATGCAATTATTAGTTCTGCTTGAAATAATGCATTTCGGAAAAATCAATGATTGCTCCCTCAAAGTATACTTTGCTAGGAAAGTATACTTTGCAATTTTGATGAAATCGGCTACTGGCCGCAACCTGGACCAACACATGCAAACATGCATGTAAATTTGATTTGATAGTATACAGACAAATAAGAATATACAGTTTCAGTCAATTCTCATTGGCTTACAGTTGAAGAGACAACGGACACTAAAACCGTTAATGCAAATCTTACAAGCAGATGAAGTGTGAAAGGGCTTAATATCCCAACTACAGGTAAGGTTATATAGCGGGTATTTGTTCCTGCCGACGAGACTGAAGTACAATCTCTACCACTACGACTAGTGTGGCTTGAAATAACATGTGGGCCACAATCCGACAAAATTGGGCTTATTTGTTCTGTAGATGTTGATCAGTCTGCACTCCATCTCTTATCTAAATTGTTGAATTCTTAATGCATTGTTCAGATACTTAATGGCGACCAGTGTAGATCCAGACCAGACTGCACGGATGTGCAGGTTGGTCTGGGTCTACACTGGTCGAGAGGGCAATAAATCACAGCCCAATCGATGTGACGTCAATAACACCATCAATAGTAGAGCATGTGAGCAGGGGCTCACGGATACCCACAGGTGTCGCCTGGTCCGACAAACAAATAGTTTCTAAGTCATTTGGCCTTGACCGTGGGCATGAAAGGAGCATGGGTGGGCTATAGAATGAAAATATGGATGAGGTATGTGAAGTTTCAAGTCAATCTGACTTACGGTTGCAGAGATAATGGGTACCCAAACTTTAATGCAAATCTTACGGTCTGACAGACGGAAGGGGACGGAAATATGACAACTAATACCCCTCGACATATATGCCGGGGGTACAAGAAGGCACCTTACAGGTATTAGTCAGCACACACATGTATTGCATATACTATGGTGTTAATGTCTTATATTTAACAAACTATATCTAAACATGTACTCAGTCAGATGTATATAATGTAACGTTAACATGAAATATCTTCAGGTTGTAGCAGTGAGCCTTTAACCCTTTCAACACCACAGGCCTGTATAGTGAAATTGGTAAAAAGTGTAGAAATTGCAAGAAGTGCAGATCCAGATGAGACGGTAATTTTCATATTTTTTGAGAAAAAAAACACACCCTTTTAATAAATGGACTAGTCTGAAAATAATGTTGTGACGGTTGAAACGGTTGCAAAATTAGACATGACATAAATCTTAAAATTTTCAGAATAACTAGTAGCCAAAATACCTATATCAAGTTTTGTGTGTGTTTGTTTGTTGGGGTTTAACGGCCTATCAACAGCTAAGGTCATTTAAGGCCGGGTCAATGGGTTTAGTACTAAATCCCATATATTACCTGTACAAGTACATGTACATGTTCAAGTACATGTACAAATGGGGGGAAAATCCCAAAATTAGAACTGAATATGTACAATAAAAAGATATACATTCAGCCCTGAAATCAGAATAATTCTGATCTGATGCCAGGTCCTCGCCACACCAGAATCACTTGGCCCCCTCCCAAAAGCAGTAAGATCAGTAATAATCTTACTATTTTTATAATGGGCAATAACCCAATTCAACTCCCAGGTAACAAAAGAGCCAAAGATAAAAACGTGCCTGAGGGTCAAACCAGGCAAATTGTGATTCCTATAAGGAGGAATCCCTAACGTTAATTTACGCCATCGCGTTTGCCCGACCAACCACCCACCTTATATCAAGTATTCCTATGGTGACCAGTAGCCTATTTCATCAACATTGCAAAGTATACTTTACTACCAAAGTATACTTTGAGGGAGTAATCATTTATTTTTCCTGAAATACATAATTTCACATAGAACTAACAAATGCATATATTTCATGATTAAAAGTATGCAGAGTTATTATACTGAATTTATTACATTATCACAGCCATTAAATGGCTGTGATAATGTAATAAATTCCGTATAATAAAAATTAATAAATTTAAAAAAAAAATGAAAATTTCTCCCTCAAAGTATACTTTGCTACTAAAGTATACTTTGCAATGTTGATGAAATAGGCTACTGATAGTAAGCATCATACATCATTCCACAAAATCTATAAACGTCTCTAGGTCTTTACAGCCAACACTATGTTTGATTGTGAGTTTATTGGTGTTAAACTATCAACAGCTATTAAAGGTCATTTAAGGCCGGGCCAACGGGTTTCGATCCCGTATTTACTACGACTTGATCTGGATGAGTAATTATAAATTGAGTGAATACGGTTTCACAATCATGGAACAATAAATTTGTATAAATATGAGAATACATCTGTATGGGGAGCTGATGGAATGTGTGGCAGATTGGCTGTTGATCTTCAACTGCTCTGTACCTGTGTCATTAACTGAGTAACAAACTGTGAAGACACTGATTATACTGTTGTGCAGGCTGATCTGAGTCTACACAGCCTCATATATATGACAACGACATTTAATATCCACAACTTATATTTGAAAACGATGTAGATCTACCACAATAACCTTAAATATTCGGACACCATTTGTTTTGGGGAAAAACATGTAAATATACAAATTGTATCCAAACACATTGTTACAGTACAACCAGATTAACCCTATATATTGAGACCCCCTTTGTTGCGAGAAAACATATTTATATGCATTTCCAAGAATAAATTGTGTCCGAATATGTAGGGTTATTACCATACCATCTATCCTAAGTGTGTTTAACCCTAATATGGGAAAACGTAAATTGTCGTCTGCTGTTGTTTCATATTTTACCTTCTTTCTCAATAATAAAAACATGGTTTGACAACACTTTAGAATCAGTTCCATTGCAAATGATTCTCAAGTGTTGTGAAAGCATACTTTCGACGAGAAAAATAAATAAGAGGGCCATGATGGCCCTAATTCGCTCACCTGACTCCATGAACACCAGAGGAGAATGTGACATTGAGTTCATGTGTTTTAAAAAAATTGTGATATTTTTAGATGGCGGTCATCTTGGATTAAGCGATGACTCTCAAATCTGAAAATGCTTCACCCCAGGATCTTAACTTCCTATGACGTTTGGCCAGCGTCGGCCATGTGGTTCCTGAGAAAAAGACGTTCAAAATCTTGAATAAATGGATCTTTTGGTGGCCATCATGGATGACATAATCATCCGATTCCGACAAATATTGCACCAGAGCAATCGCCTCATCGATACCTTCAATTTGATATATGGCATGAGCATATTCGGTCAAAAATAAAATTTGACCCCAATTTGACCCCACGGGCCATGCCCATTTTTGACCCCGGGGTCACCATTTTCACAACTTTGAAAGAGCATTGTAAATCATTCCTACCAAGTTTAGTCGAAATCCGGCCAGCGGTTCATGAGAAGATCTTTTAAGAATTTATGCTATTTTTAGACGGCGGCCATCTTGGATTAGCGATGACCTCCATTTTAACAAATCTGAAAAGGGTTCACCCATGGACCATAACTTTTAAGTTTGGCTACCATGGGCCAAGCGGTTCATGTGAAGAACAATTTTGAAATCTCTAATAAAAGAACGACCTTTTGACATTTCGGCGGCCATCTTGGATGACATAACAATCCAATTTCGACAAAAAATGTACCAGAGTGATCGCCTCATTGATACCTTCGATTTGATATAACATGACCATATTCGGTCAAACAAAAATAAAATTTGACCCCACGGGCCACGCCCATTTTTGACCCCGGGTCCCCAGGGTCACCATTTTAACAACTTTGAAAGAGCATTGTACATCGATCATTCCTACCAAGTTTCGTCGAAATCCGGCTAGCGGTTCATGAGAAGAAGATTTTTTAAGAATTTATGCTATTTTTAGACGGCGGCCATCTTGGATTAGCGATGACCTCCATTTTAACAAATCTGAAAAGGCTTCACCCATGGACCATAACTTTTAAGTTTCGCTACCATGGGCCAAGCGGTTCATGTGAAGAAGAATTTTGAAATCTCTAATAAAAGAACGACCTTTTGACATTTCGGCGGCCATCTTGGATGACATAACAATCCGATTTCGACAAAAAATGTACCAGAGTGATCGCCTCATTGATACCTTCGATTTGATATTTAACATGACCATATTCGGTCAAAAATAAAATTTGACCCCACTCTTTGACCCCGGGGTCACCATTTTAACAACTTTGAAAGAGCAATGTATATCGATCATTCTACCAAGTTTCGTCGAAATCCGGCTAGCGGTTCATGAGAAGAAGATTTTTTAAGAATTTATGCTATTTTTAGACGGCAGCCATCTTGGATTAGCGATGACCTCAATTTTAACAAATCTGAAAAGGCTTCACCCATGGACCATAACTTTTAAGTTTGGCTACCATGGGCCAAGCGGTTCATGTGAAGAAGAATTTTGAAATCTCTAATAAAAGAATGACCTTTTGACCTTTCGGCGGCCATCTTGGATGATATAACAATCCGATTTCGACAAAAAATGCACCAGAGTGATCGCCTCATTGATACCTTCAATTTGATATATGACATAACCATATTCAGTCAAAAATAAAATTTGACCCCAATTTGACCCCACGGGCCACGCCCATTTTTGACCCTGGGGTCACCATTTTAACAACTTTGAAAGAGTAATGTACATCGATCATTCCTACCAAGTTTTGTCGAAATCCGGTTGGCGGTTCTTGAGAAGATTTTTTAAGAATTTGTGTTATTTTTAGACGGCGGCCATCTTGGATTATGTAATGACGTCATTTTAACAATTTTGTAATCCCCCTACCTAAGGACCATGACCATGAAGTTTGGTGACTATAGACCCAATGGTTACCGAGGAGAAGACGTTTGAAAATGTTCACGGACGACGGACGACGACGGACGACGGACACATTGCGGTAACAATAGCTCACATGAGCTAAAAATAAACAGCAAATGACAATTTAATTTAGCACTGCAACGGTAAACAGGGCCCGGTTTCTCAAAAACTCTGTTAGCTTAACAGTCTGTTAAGCTAACAGAAGCTTTGAGCAACCAGGTCCAGATTAACAACCGAATTAACCAATCCCTGCAAACAAAACTAGAACACTCGCACATGCATCAAATCAACTATACCACTCGGAGTGTAAACAAGCAATAAGACGACCAACATGTATAGATTACCTCGAGCTAGCCGAGTCCGCCCGGGTCAGTTTCGGCGGGGACACGGACTTGGATCGCGATCGTTTCTTCTCCACAGATCGGGATTTCCGTGGCTTGGATCTGCTACGTCGTCGGCTCCTGTAACGGTCGTTACAACATTCACATTTTTCAACATTTTTTTGCGAAAGTCCTTTGCAATTTGCCATCATGGCAAATTGCAAAGGACTTTCGCAAAAAATGTTGCAATGCTCAGAAATCGGTATCATTTTTTCCAACGAATGGCAACACCCCAAACGATTACGGCCAGCATGTCGAGCCCATATTATGAGAAAAGCCATGTGATATTTTTCATGAAATACCTTTACAGAAACTGGGATATTTTCCGCAAATTACATCGAAATTTTCATAGCGAATGCAGAATATAATTCATTTGCTATGAAATTTTTGTCATTTAAGGAAAATATTGTAATTTTTTTAACTAATTTTCATGAGATATCGCACATGTTCATATGAGATTTTGTACCGAAGAACATGTGCGATATCTAATGCAAATATATTTACAAATTTACAAATTTTCCGTAAATGACGTCGAAAGTTGACAATTTTTTCATAACAAACGGGAAATTCTATTCAAAATCTGCTATGCAAAATTCGTTATTTTACGACGTCATTTACAGAAAATATCAATTTCTGTATTAAAATATATTTCATGATAAATTGCACAAATTTACATGGCGTGTCTCGTATGGTCCCACGGGAGACAACCTCCACTCACCTTGACCGCGACCTCCTAGATCGGCTGTAGGAGCTGGGTGGTGTCCTTGACCTTCGCCTGAAGAGAGAAAAAAAAACTATGTTCTTATTTCTAAATACTCATCCCAGATTTAGAATAACAAGAGTAAAGTAAAACGATGCAAATGCTCTTCATTCAAGTGGCAAAAAGGTAGGTCATTAACATGTGTGGGTGGGTTGGTTGTGGACCATGATCGCCGACCCATTTGTATCAACATAAGCACAAGGAGTGGCTCACGAGAAAAGAGGAGTCAGACCGACTTCTGATTGGATTCATCAACCTTGCAGTATGGTTGTCACTAGGCAAACAAAGAAGTGTTGTATGCATAATAACAAGACAGTATAAAGGTTGCTAAATTAAACAAACTGAAACATATGCTATAGATATATATCAGAGCTCCAGATAAGGAATTAGTAATTGAGTATTGTCACTCCATCATTTCTGAAACAACTGGGTATTTCAAAATTATAATTGGGTAAAATAAAATCACACTGTTGTTTGCATATAAGCAGACAGCAATTATTGAATAGTTTGGTTCTAAATGAAAACATGTCTTGGCATTTCATTAGAATTGTCTCCTTGGAGACAATTCTAATGAAATACCAAGATTTTTTAGAAAAACATGCTATATTTGTTGTCTGTTTATTGTTTTCTGCAGCATGATAAAGGTACCACAATTTTGTATTGCTTTTTGATACTCGCTACTTCTGATTTCAATTGGGTTTTTGGTAATTTTAATTGAGTATTTAAGCAAATACGCAGCTTATCTGGAGCACTGTGATATTATTCCAAAGGTGAATGAAAATACAGAAACATACGTGTTAGAAATACGTAAGTTAGCAACTAGATTAACAAGACCGTTTATATTTGTGTACATGTATTTGTTACCTCCGTTTCTCAGTGGATTTTCGCTCCTTCACAGGCGAACTAAGTAAGAAATAAACGTACAATACAACGACACATATAAACAGCCAGATCCACGAGCCGGTGCTTGTTTCTGAACAAACAATTGCAAATCTACCACTCATCCTTATCTGGAGCCAGGCACTGTAACCTCCCCAGTATTACTTATCCCCTTTACGTTCAGGTCAACACCCACAAGTGTTGTGTAGATTCACAACTTAACAAGCGTGATTTTATATCTGTTCAACAGAAAATACAGATGCGAAACACATACAAAATTTACAATATTTTCCGTAAATGGTGTCAAAAATTGACACAATTTTCAGAGAACATGCGGAAACAATTGTAAATTTTGTATGTGTGTTTCGCATCTATACTCTATCTATAATTTTTTCAACTTTTTACTTTATTTATTAAAACTTTTGTAAACGTATTTAATAAAATTACGCAGATGTCCGAAGGTACAAAATTGCATGGCGTGTTTCATATGGAGTGTGGGGAGAAGAGATTGACACTCAGTACTGAAATTACAATACCTTTCGATCCATGATTTGCAATATCCTGATCTAGTGCCAGTTGTTTCCTTACCTAACCACGACATTAGGCACTCATGAGCGAATCTCAGAAAGAATGAAATCGAGGATTGGTTCCTGGTAAAGATGGATTAAGTTACCTCCCATCCTTCAGGAGGATACCAGAAATTATATATGTGGCTGTGACTGGAGAAATGGGGCTTATGGCATTTGTGACCAGTGTGGCGCCTGATCAAATAGCACATGCCCATAGCCTGACAGTGATATGTATTGCTGGTCAGAAGCATGACAGGTGTTTTATTGAGCGAATGTCGAGCAGTGCAGATGGGGAAGCGGCTGTGCGGATGCACCGGTTGATCTGGATCTGCGCTGGTCACAAAGCCCAGTAGCCCATTTCATCAAACTTGCAAAGTATACTTATCTAGCAAAGTATACTTTGAGGGAGCAATCATTTATTTTTCCTGAAATGCATTATTTCATATAGAACTAACAACTGCATATATTTGATGATTAAAAGTATGCAGAATTATTATACTGAATTTATTACATTATCACAGCCATAATGGCTGTGATAATGTAATAAATTCAGTATAATAAAAATTAATAAATTTATCATAAAATTGAAAATTTCTCCCTCAAAGTATACTTTGCTACTAAAGTATACTTTGCAATGTTGATGAAATAGGCCCCTGGATCTGCGCTGGTCACAAAGCCCAGAAGCCCCATTTTTCCAGTCACAGCCACGTATGACCTAATTTTATTATTTTATACAGCCACATGTAAGGAGAGCAAAACATATTCCACCCTAATGTACACTTCAATCGGTTCCCCAAGTACCTCAACAACGAAAGAATAACCTCCACCTCCATTTAGTTGGCTTTACAGAAGAGAGTGTGAGCTGCATGCATCACGTATATCTATTTAACTGTAGCCAATTTCATCAAAATTGCAAAGTATACTTATCTAGCAAAGTATACTTATCTAGCAAAGTATACTTTGAGGGAGTAATCATTTATTTTTCCGAAATGCATTATTTCATACAGAACTAATGATTGCATATATTTGATGATTAAAACTATGCAGAATTATTATACTGAATTTATTACATTATCACGGCTGTGACATACCTAAACAGACATTATAATTGAAGATACACGACACTGAAACACATCTAAATTAAACATATTCAAGGTTTAGCCTTACGCTATCTTAGGTTACATTTGACGGGCATTTTCCCTGTGACATATATCAAGGTGTATGATCACGTGGTACTAACAACAACAACAAGTACTGAAACTTCCAGAAACCATCCGATTGAAAGTACGTATTCTTTTATATTGTCCTTATTAGGTAACGGATTTTGATGAAATATGGCGCATCAAACGCGTCTCGTTAAGCATCATTTGGTGGTCTCTGTATTTTCGCCCAAACTTCTGTCGTTTATTATACTGATTCTTTGCAAAAACGACATAAGTCTGTGCCAAACTTCCTGGACCACCAAATGCATCTCATGAAGACGGGTTTGCTGCGCCATAGTTCAGCAAAATCCGTTGCATATTAAGGAAAATATCAAATAATACTTACTTTGGAGTGGACGACGTTGTTGTTGTTGTAACCACGTGATCATGCACCTTGTATATATATATACTGTAAGACTAATGCTGAGAGTGCATAGTCCTAAACATGGGTAACTTGAACAGTCACGGTTTACCTCTTTTTCTCGGTTGATTTTCGTTCTTTGACAGGAGAACTGCAACAGATAAATGAAGAACAGAATTAGCACCCGAGATTAATTGTTAGTTAACAATTAGTAGAATAAGTCTATAGACATACAAACTGATCTGGGGGCCGTTTCACTAAACTTAGTATGACTAAAATGTTCGTAAGTGCAAAATTATGATAGTCCGTAAATTTCACATAAACAGTGTTTTCTGGTAAACAATTGTTGGATTTACATTTATTGAGCATAGGCTGCATATGCAGCCTATGCTCAATAAATGTAAATCCATCAATTGAAATTTACGGACGATCCTAAATTTGCACTTACGAACATTTTAGTTGTACGAAGTTTAGTGAAACGGGCCCCTGGGGTCCAATTTGTGGGGCAAATCCTCTAAATGCAGAAAAAAGACTGTATTCCCTCAGTATTTTTCTATTCACAAACAATAGTTAGCAGTACCATAAAATTGCTTCTCATGATTTCTCTTCATAACAAGCCTAAAAAAACACCAGACGCAAGAAAAATAATACAAGAAAACTAATTGTTCCTGCCTTCTAAAACTTAGAACTCCCAACACTACAGACCACAGTCGGAATATCTGCATAATGTAGATCCAGATCAAGACATCGTGTAGTGAGCTATATCATCAGGATCTGCACAGTTTGTGGTTATTAGATCTTTTACATATATGTGTGGCTGCCACTGAAGAAATGGATATATAGCCAGCCTAACATCTGATCCTTCTGTAGACTGATAATGATCTATACACTCAGATGAGACACGCCATGTGATTTTGTACCTTCGGACATCTGCATAATTTCATGAAATACGTCTACAAAATTTACAATATTTTCCGTAAATGGCGTGAAAAGTTAACAAAATTTTCAGAGTACATGCGGAATTATATTCTGAATGTACTCTGAAAACTTTTGACTTTATTTATAAAAAATTGTAAATGTTGTAAACAAATTTAATGAAATTACGCAGATGTCCGAAGCTACAAAATCACATGGCGTTTCTCAAATGTGCAGGCTGACCTGGATCTACACTTGTCCGAGTGCCAGAAGCTCCTGGTGACCGTTTCACTAATCTTTGTACGACTAAAATGTTCGTAAATGCAAAATTATGATAGTCTGTAAATTTCACATTAACAATGTTTCTTGTAAATCCATCAATTGAAATTTCCTGCCGATCCTAAATTTACAATTACGGACATTTTAGTCGTACAAAGTTTAGTGAAACGGGCCCCAGTTCTCCAGCCAGTCACATTTCACAATAAATAGTTACCTTGATCTTGACCTTGTCCTTCGTCTCCTAGACCGCGACCTTGACCTGCGGTGGCGCGACCTTGAGCGCTTAGCCCGAGAACTACTAGACCTGGAAAAGATCGAGCGATTTTTAGTTCATTGACTGCCATTTCCAATGAAAATGTGTGTTAACCCTTTCAACACCACAGGCCTGTATAGTGGTATTGGCAAAAAGTGTAGATCCAGATGAGCCGGCTCGTGACGAGCCGTCTCATCAGGATCTGCACTTTTTGCAACTAATTTTAATATTTTTTCAGAAAAAAAACACCCCCTGTCAGACTAGTCTGAAAATGATTTTGTGACGATTTGTTTGGTCGGAAAATTAACATATCACAATCCATTCCAGTTACTTAGGGGTGAACTAGTTAATGTGTTTATACAACCCTACGGCAGCAGAGGGCATACTTGTAATTATATATTGGCGATAAAAAATTACAATTTTTGGAAAAAAAATCCATTTTCATGGATTTTTTTTTTGAAAATTGCAATTGTTTACATTATATACATTTTATTATGTACATGTCTACATATTGCCATATTAGTTTATATTACGTACAAATAGGTACATATACACATGTATATCGTATACACTGAAATAATTTTTTTTTAAAAAATACAATTTTATAAAACACCTCCCAATACAATTTTATAAAGCACCTCCCCTAAGAGATCACCTGTCTTAAGAGACCAAACAATTATTCTCCACAGAGTGGTCTCTTAAGACAGGTTCGACTGTAGATGGAAACTTTGTTCCTGTCTCATGAAACAGTGAAGTGGGAAATTGTAAATGTATTAAGTATGGCAAACATACTCCAAGTTCATGTTAAGACAAAATGGGGAGCAGAATGAACTTGGTCTCCACTAACTCAGCGCTCAGACAGGGTTGATCACAAATGGGCGGGCTATAGGCTGACAAAAGGGACCTTACAGCTTTTGTGACCAGCGTCGCCCCAGATCAGTCTAATCAGGGCCTATGCTGATCGCCATTCAGTCAGTGAAGTACCTTTGCAGTCGTCAGTAAACTATTAGACTGTGTCTGCATTTGTTGCAAGTGTTTAACGGTGGCCCATATTCACCTGTTCATATTGTATCATGAACTTATTAAGAACATCAGTACAAAAAAAAGTCTAAAATATATCACGATTAATACATACCCAGGAACTGTCGGCATACTGTGTAAAAAGAAATGAAATGCAAGTGTTTTAGTACACTGAAATCAGACACGGCAAGTTTGCTTTTCATTTCAACCCAAAATACAAAGATATTGTGTTAACCCTTTCAACACTACATCCCTCTATAGCGGTGTTTGCAAACAGTGTAGATCCAGATGAGCCGACTCATGATGAGCCGGCTCATGATGAGCCGTCTCATCAGGATCTGCACTTTTTGCAAGTAATTTTCATACTTTTTCAGAAGAAAAAAACCACACCCGTTTTCATAAATGGACTAGTCTGAAAATCATTTTGTGACAATTGGATTAGTTGAAAAACTAATATATCAAAATCCATTCCAGCTATTTAGGGGTGAAAGCGTTAAAATAGTATGCTTTGCCCTCACATCCACCACCCCACCTCACATCATGATGGTCAAAATACTCGACTTACTAAGAGTTATGCCAGTAAAACTTCTAATTAGGCAAAATATGCTATTTTATTTCCGACCTGCGTAGATCCTGATCGATATAATACTACATATGTATGAATCAATTGTTTCTACAGCATAATTTGTGTTTTGTGGACTAAATAGCGAACAGTCAAAGTTTGATTGCAAGTTCTTCATTGGTTGCCAAGGCAATATAAATTATATTCACTTTTGTAGGATATAAACAACATGGATATTTTATACAATCGTCAATGAATTGACCTTTAACCACGGTTTCTTTATCAAACTGGGCCCGGTTGCTCAAAACTGCTGTTAGCTTAACAGACTGTTAAATCCTTAGCAATGCTAAGGATTTAACAGTCTGTTAAGCTAACAGAAGCTTTTAGCAACCGGGCCCAGTCAATTTTCCACACTAACAGTTTCATTCAATAGCACATATGTCACTCATCATAATAAACAGGACAGGAGAAGAATTCAATAGGTGTAAAGTTTTTTGTTTTGTTTTTGTTTGTTTGGGGTTTAACGGCCTATCAACAGCTAAGGTCATTTAAGGCCGGGTCAATGGGTTCAGTACTAAATCCCATATATTACCTGTACAAGTACATGTACATGTTCAAGTACATATATAAATGGGGGGGGGGGGGGAATCCCAAAATCAGAACTGAATATTTACAAGAAAAAACTATATATTCAGCCCTGAAATCAGAATAATCCTGATCTAATGACAGGTACTCGCCACACCAGAATCACTTGGCCCCATCCCAAAAGCAGTAGGATCAGTAATAATGTTACTACTTTTATAATGGGCAACAACCCAATTCAACTCCCAGGTAACAAAAGATAAAAACGTACCTGAAGGCCAAACCAGGCAAATCGTGATTCCTATAAGGAGGAACACCTACCGTCAATTTACACCTTCACGTTCACCCGATCAGAGTTAATGAGTTTAACGTCCCAGCAATAGGAACTGGAGCTCAGTTTCACGTCTCGAAGAACAAGAGATGGAAATGCTACAAAAGTGTGTTTTTTTCACGCCAAGGGCGGAGATTGAACTTGCAACCTCGTGTACTAAACTTCAGTGTCCTAAACCTGTCGGCCATAATCCCTTCAACAACAGGTGTGAAAGCTAGTTTTCTAATCCAGGGGGCCGTTTCACTAAACTTTGTACAACTAAAATGTTTGCAAGTCTAATTTTAGTAGAGACGGGAAATATTAATTGATGGATTTACATTTATTGAGCATATGCTGCATATGCTCAATAAATGTAAATCCAATAATTGTTTATAAGAAAACAATGTAAATGTGCAATTTACAGACTATCATAAGTTTGCACTTGCGAACATTTAAGTCGTACGAAGTTTAGTGAAACGGCCCCATTACCAATCATATGTAGCATGTGTAGGATATCCATCCTTATTACATACATATTGCTTAACCCAGGAGGGGCTTACTGATCTTGCGAGCAGTGTAGCACCAGTTCTGCCGGCACGATCAGTGTTTATACTATTATGTTCTATAAATCCACAAATGGTTACACGATCAGGAGCTACACTCGTCAGAAACACAATAAGTCCCTTTATCTAATGATGGGTCGTGTCTAATTCCCGTCTCAATACATACCCAGGTCCCACTTTCGGCAGTCCCGAGGCTGGTCTAAATACAAATAAATGAGAAACATTCAATACCATCATAGTTCTGTCTACATTTGGAACCTTTCCAAAGCGGACACACTGGGAGGTTCCCAGTTTCCACGGTGTCCGGTTTACAGAGGTTCCACTGTAATTCTGGAGCCTATTTCACCAAAATTGCAAAGTATACTTATCTTACTAAGTACACTTTGAGGGAGCAATTTTCAATTTAAGAATAAATTTATTATTTTTTATTATACTGAATTGTTTGGCTGTGATAATGTAATAAAGTCAGTATAATAATTCTCCATACGTTTAATCATCAACTATATGCAGTCGTTAGTTCTATATGGAAATATAAATGATTACTCCTTCAAAGTATACTTAGCTAGATAAGTATGCACAGCAATTTTGGTGAAATCGGCTACTGGTATATGAGCACGTTAAGACATCATTTTGTGGTTTGTAATCGTGAACATACATTATCGTTACAAAAAAATGACAGGGAAAACTATAAAAATTACACAATGATATCAATGGATGTATGGTTTAGAGATGTCCCACTGCATACACATATTGTACTGTAATTGCATATGAAAAACAAAATAAGCCCATTTTGTGCAATATAGCGCACCTAATAGGCACAATGGCCATTGATCGGATACAACACTGGTATAAAAGAACCATTTTTTTATTCAGAGGCCCAAATATTTAAACTCTTAACATTGAAATGACAAAGTTTATGACAAATAATGGATATTATGACCCATAATATGGCCAAATTGATACTGACCTTGATGTTGACCTTGACTTTCGAGACCTTGACTTCGACCTTGATCGCTTTCGCGACCTTGACCTGTGTCGTGAACGCGAACGTTTCTTGGAGCGTGAGCGCCTTCGACGACGTGACCTTGACCTGCGACGTGACCTTGACCGCCGCCGGGACCGACTACGTCTCCGCGACCTTGAGCGCGACCTATGGCGCCGGGATCGCGACCTTGACCGGCTTCTTGCCATTCGTCCTAATGAGCAGTATAATAGTGAGTTAATACAGCAAACATAAACAGGATGTCAACTCACGCAAGTAGGGTTGTACTTTGTTTTCTGAAATTTTAACAATATTACAATGAAATTATATGAAAGGTTGGCATCATTTTCATATATTCTTTTTCCATGAAATTGTTGCCAACATCAATTATTTAAATGAAAATTTCTATAAAATATTCATCAGGTAATCTGCGAAGATTCCAGAACAAAATTTGGGAATTTCATTTACAGTGGAACCGGACACCAAGATAATATATGTGATCTCATTTTGAGAGGTTCCTTGGAAATGCCTCTCAGATAATAATTCATGTTCATGATTGCAAAAGATATAAGTATGTGGTACACCTGTAAACCAGACACCCTGGAGACCTCCCATGTTGTCCGGTTAGAGGTTTCAATGTATTTGAAAGTGGTGAACAAGAATGAATCCATCACTCGGGGAATGATGTGCACCTTCTAATGAATGCTGCTACAAATACAAACCCGAAGCAAGTCTTGATACGGCCTTGTCAATGTTCGTGTCACCTTAAAGAGAAAAACATGATATTTCGAAAACGACAGTTGCAGATACATTTAGGTATATATTGAATATTCATTGGTCGCAAAGACTAAAATTCAAAGAGTGAATTTAATGGATGTTTCTTTACGGAATTTACAAATATTTCAGGAACTGAGTAATTCAAAGTAACAGTTGAATAATAACAGTGCCCATACAAAACCAAACCCGCCATAACCTGCACCCCTCCCCACGGTGGTGTGGGGATAATCACCAAAGTCAGTCAGTGGGTACACTCATTTCTTTATCAGACTTACAAACATCTGGGGGGGGTGGTGGGGTAAATAAACCCTGTATTTCAATTTCAAGTTGAGTAATCTTTATTTCCACAGTGCCCCCCCCCCCCCCCCCCCCCCCCCCCCCCCCCCCCCCCCCCCCCCCCCATGCACCCCCCCCCCCCCCCCCCTACAACCACTCCACTAGCGATGTGCACTCATATCTTTATCACATTATCACATGTACAAACATCACAAGGGGAGTAAATCCCCTATCTATATTTCCACTAACCCAACAGCGCCGACATAAAACCAAAAATAAACCCCAACCACCGGCCTGACCACAAAACTGCCCTGGCAATAATTACCAGAGTCGGCAGCGGCGGTGATCAGTGACTGGGCCTCCTTGACTTTCTTCATGGCCTCGTCAATCTCGCGCTGGGCCGCCTCCTGCAGCTTCGTCTTCGGCTTCACGATCGACGACAACGAGTGCGCAACCCTGCAACATTCAATTATCTTACAGTAGTCGACACAAATATCTAGCTGTGACTGGAGAAATGGGACCAGTGCAGATCCAGATCAGCCTGTGCCATTCCATCAATGAAACGCCCATCATGTCACCTTCTGACAAGCAGTATAGATCTTTATCAGGCAACAGGAGTCTTCTATTTGACACGGAGCTACACAAATCCCATAAGCCCCATTTCTCCAGTCATAGCCACATATGTCTCTCAATGAAAACATTTTTTGACAGCACTTTAGAATCATTTCCAATGGAAAATGATTCTAAAGTGCTGTCAAAGAAAGTTTTGATGATAAAAATGGAAAATAAATAACAAACAGCAGATGATAAACTTTAATTCAGCATTGTAAGGGTTAATGTCTAGAGGCAGGCAATAGTGAAGGCGACTGTCGCGCGATGCAGAGGGTGTGTTCGAGAACATTATTTGATTGATCAAAGGAAACATGTCAAGTCTACCACGAAAACAGTTTAAAAGAGTTATTTTTGTTTATTGGTGTTTAACGGCTTATCAACAGCTACGGTCATGTAAGGCCGGGCAAACGGGTTCAATCCCATTTTAACCCGATGCATTGGGGGGAAAATCACAAGATCAGAACGGAATATTTACATAGAGAAAAAATATATTCAGCCCTGAAATTAGAATAACTTGACCTGGTGCCATGTCCATACCACACCAAAGTCACTTGGCCACTTCCCCTAAAATAGGATTAAGAATAATCGTAATACTCACATAAGGGGTATAAGCAGATTCAACAGTCGCACACAAAATGCCAAAGACGTATGTGAGGGCCAAACCAGGTCTCCAGTCGGAATTTCGGTAAGGATGAACCCCGATCGTTAAATTACCCATCACATGCTCCCACCTGCCACTCACTAAAAACGATTTATGAGTTACAATGCAAAATTTGTAAAATTATAATTCCAAAAGGTGAGTGAGTTGATTTAAAAATCAAAAATCACTTTGTGCATCTACATATCATTAGAATGCGATATACATATGAAAATGTGGCCAATCGGCACACAAATTCCCATGGTGGTAGATTGGAGAAACTGTGGCAAAATTAATTAACTAAAGTCCTAAGTATCCATAAGCTTACCCGAGGGCCCTGCCATGAAACATGACACCATTATATGTGAGGGCGGTGGCCACAGATCTCTGGTCGGAGAACTCGACGTAGGCCGCGCGGGTGATCTCAGTGACGTCGCCCGCCATACGCACGTACTTGATCTCGCCCACTTGAATGAAGAAACTCATAATCTGATCGCCATGTACCTGCAATGGTGGTGGGATAGAAAGTGAAACGTTAACACTTTACATACTGAGGATTCACAATTTTGCTAAAGAATTTTTTTTTTTCTTATTTCTACGCACAAATATATATTGTTACAACCATTTGAACCGTCTCCACGAGACGGTTCAAATGAGTGGTAACAACATATATTTTGGACGATAAATCAGAAACATTTGTGGAAAATATCTTAAAATTGTTATATCCATAGAGTGGTATTCTACATGTAGTTGGTTAACGTCCCAGAATCAGCTATGGTCATATAGAGATGGTCCTCAGTTTCAAAGAGAATGTGAGAGTTTAACTCAGCATAGGCTATGCCAAGTTTCTTATGAAATCAGTTGGATGATATTAAATCAATACAAATGCTAGATTGCATAGGCACATCATCATGCTTGGACTGTACAGATCACAAAACACAATTTTGTAGCAGTCTCATTGGCATATTGATTACACAAGTGTGTTATGATTTTCAATGGAATGTGTTGTTACACGGTGAACACTCATTTTAGCCATTACAAGGTGACCGCCGGCGAGTCTCACCCATGAAGGTCAAGGTCACCCGAAGGACACGGGCTGGATAACCACCAATGTGAGGAAGCTATTGATGAAGTTTCAGGTGATATACAAACTTTGGGTGTATGTCCAAAATTGTTAACACCGATGATGCCGGAATTGTCACAGCTACGTCTCAATTTCCACTAATTAATGTCGGCGAGATAAAAATTGATTTAATATCAATCTATGGCCAGAAAAAGTTAATTTACTGTCAGACTATCATCCGAATATTTGGAGAAAAAAAAGGGGTGGATGACTTTTATTTTATATTGAAATTTGTTGTAAATAGTGTCAAAAATTCATAATTTTTCTCCAAACAAATAAAAAATTAATACGGCATCATTGTCATGCCCGCTTGCGGACAGACCGATATAGTCGGCACATTTAAATTTAATCAAAGTCTTTAACCCGGACGCATGTACGCCAATGTGCCGACTATATCGGTCTGTCTGGACAGACCGATATAGTCGGCACATTGGCGTACATGCGTCCGGGTTAAAGACTTTGATTAAATTTTTATTTAAGTTTTTCGCTATACTATCAAAGCCTCGGCGGGAGCGACATGCGGCCCACGGCCATCTCATTTTTATGAGTGTGGGGGGATGATATTCAGTAAATTAATTTTATATTGCTTAGTCCTTAGACTGCTATCTTAATTTTTTTGTCGTCTGCTGTTATTTTCTATTTTCCATTTTTATCATCAAAATCATGCTTTGACAGCACTTTAGAATAATTTACAACATGCTTTGACAGCACTTCAGAATCATTTCCATTGGAAATGATTCTGAAGTGCTGTCAAAACATGTTTTTATTGAGAAATAAGGCAAGATATAAAAACAACAGCAGACGACTATTGTTGTGAGTAGCAGTCTAAGGGTTAAGGGAAGTTGCACTTACCACAGGCTCGAGATTGCTGACGTACACAGTGCGGCGGACCTCCTCTATGCGGGCGGGGTCGGTGTTGCCCGGCAACGGTGGGTACTGGGACAAGCCGAGTGCTGTGAGTCGCGGGTCGATGGTGGTGATCACCTGGCTGATACCCGTCCCTTGGAGCTGGCAAACATGAGACATTGGGGTTTACGTCATTTCAACAGGTTACAACAAGCTCATATGAGACACACCATGTGATTTTATACCTTCGGACATCTGTGTAATGTCATTAAATACGTTTACAAAATTTACAATATTTTTCAGAAATAAAGTAAAAAAGAGTACATGCAGATATTATATTTCATCAAATTAAGCAGATGTCCAAAGGAACAACATCACATGGCGTGTCTCATATTAGTGTTTCACCCAGTCTACTGTAGCACGGGGGTGCATCATTCCTCATTTTGTTGCTGTAATGCCCAATTTTGGTAGTGCCATGTCCAATTTGGAGGCATCATGCTGCTCAAAATATTTTTATATAAATTTGATGTTTTTACAATTTTTTATTTCAATGTGTTAAGGCACCATTACAGCATTAACATTATCAATGAAAATTTTAATCTCAAAATATTTTGTTTAATGACATTCAACTTTTTTATAATCATGTAATCTTCAAGTAATATTAAAACAATAATGTGACCAGAGTTCCAGTTAACGTGCGTAATTGGACCAAATATTCCGGATATTTTTCTTATTTCTTCACGAAAAATGGCAAGTTGGGATTGCTTTAGAATCGTCTCATCGAGACGATTCTAAAGCACTCCCAACTTGCCAATTTTGGCGATGAAATAACGCAAGTCTCCCCAAAGTTGATCAAATTACGCACCTTAACTGGACCTCTGAATGTGACCCTTTTTCAATGATTCACATGTTTAATGTGCCCTTGTGTCTAAGAACACATTACTTTATATTGAAAACAATCTCATTATTTTGTTTATTTCTCCACAAAATATATATTGTTACCACTCATCTGAACTGTACGTACGTACATGGACTAACGCTGTATCCCCTCTTGCCTATCAGTGAGGGGACAAGAAAATCTCAAAGTTTAATACTACTGTGATTGTATCTGGCCTATAATGGATTAAATAACTTGACCATGGTGTGTGGTTGTCCAGGACTGACCTTCAATGAACTCTATTGATACAAATTGTTACATTGAAAATGTATTATTTTCTTCATTTCCCAAAAAAAATAAATATGTTATTACCACTCATCTGAACCGTCTCGTTGAGACGGTTCAGATGAGTGGTAACAACATATACTTTAGAGCTTGACAATGGTGTGCGGTTGGTGGGGACTATAGACTGACCTGACTGAGGACGTTACTGGGCCAGGTAGGTTGTCCAGGAAGCATCCCGGCCACGGCAGAAGGGGCCATCTGTAATGCTGTCTGTTCATCCGGTATTTTACCTGAAAACATGACATTCAGTGTCAGTAAAACCTCTCTATACTGTGCCGGGTTTTCAATAGTGACATTACAAGGAGTTTTGACCATTTGACATTTGATCTAGACTCGTGGAGTTTGCAGCACTGGGGTCAAGTTTGCTAAATAAAACACACTAAATTTGTATTTCACTTACACTTAGTCGTGACTGGCGATTCCAGTTGTCCACTAGTATTGGCGAGTGAATATTCTATCTGGATGAGTGGAAATTTGAAGAGACGGTGCGATATTAACATACAGGAATGTACGAGTTGAAAAAGTGAAAGGGTTTAATGTCCCACCAACAGCTAAGGTCATATAGAGACGGGACCACAGTTTAAAGTCTCATCCGACAGACCAGTGGAATGGAAACACTATGAAAGTATTTTTGATGCCCTAGGCGAGGTTTGAACCCAAAACATCCGGATTGGAGGTGTTCTAACCTCTAGGAGTTGAAAGCCAATCTATAGCCGATTTCATTAAAATTGTAAAGTATACTTATCTAGCAAAGTATACTTTGAGGGAGTAATCATTTATTTTTCCCGAAATTCATTATTTCATATAGAACTAACGACTGCATATATGTGATGATTAAAAGTATGCAGAATTATTATACAGAATTTATTACATTATCAGATAATGTAATAAATTCAGTATAATAAAAAGCTAGTTATAGTTCACATATTGAATTTCTAATAATTAAAAATTCAATATATGAACTACAACTATTACATGGAGAAAACTGATAATTTGACCCGCGTTGGTTGAGTTCTTAATGAGTGTGGCTCCTGATCAGCTGAGAAGCTTGCAGCCTGAAGCATCTGTTGTCATATGTACGTCAGGAGAACAGATCAGCCTCAACCTATAAAATCCCCAGATTTCGAGCACGAGATTGGAGTACGTAATCAGCAAGTGGAACGGACCCTGCAGATTTTCATTCCATGACATGTTGATGTTGGGGATAAACGTGGCTGTAACTGGAGAAATAGGGCTCATGGGTTTTGCGACCAGTGCAGATCCAGACCAGCCTCGCACAGTCTGATCAGGATCTGTACTGTTTGCCATTACAGGAATGAAATGCCCGTCATGCTTTTAACAAGCAACAAAGATCGTAATCAGGCTGGAGCAATGTGCTGGTTGATCAGGAGCTACACTGGTCACAATCCCGTAAGCCCCATTTCTCCAGTGAAGTGACATCCACCTATGAGGCACGCCATGTGATTTTGTACCTAAGCACATGTGCGATATCTCATGAAAACATTCACAAAGTTTCAATATGTTCCGTAAATGACGTCCAAAGTCGATGAACATTTCATAGAAAAATCATATTCCGCATTTGCTACAAAACATTTCATCATCTTCCAACGTCAGTTGCAGAAAATATCACAGTTTCTGTAAATATATTTCATGAAAATGTGCACATGTTATTGGATTTACATTTATTGAGCATAGGCTGCATGCAGCCTATGCTCAATAAATGTAAATCCATCAATTCTTAGGTACAAAATCACTCATATGTGAACTCTGGCTTACCGTCCATGACTGGAACGACAATGAGTGCCCGGTCGATGAACACTGTGTTTGTGATGTGCAGAGCCACACCGACACTCGTTGTATCATCATACCTCACGTAGCAAACTCTCACGGACACTGGCAATTCAGAATTACTGAAAAGAAACACATGGCTGTGACTGGACAAAAATATTGTGACCACTCATTTGAAAAATATCATGCAAGAATGCGAAAATTTAAACTGGAAAATCAATTTCTTCGTCTTGCCATATACATGTATACTGAATTTGGTTATGATCTAATAATTCCAGCACAAAAATATTTACACAATTCCCTAACATTTGATTGGTCCGTAGCAAGTCTCTGTCCAACATTTATATCCCAGTAAACTCCCATGCCGAACTACTTTCCGTAACCATGAGGCGCAGTTAAAATAATTCTTAAGAAAACGGAAAATAAACACATTTTCTTGATGAATTTATTTCAAATGCTGGAATTATAAGGAATGAATGGCCTTTTTGTGGGGGGATATAAACTTGGAAGTCGCGGGAATACTGGACGAGGCCTTCCACAAAATTACAATTTTCGAAAATTGTAATTTTTTATCGCTTCGTCCAGTATTCCCGCGACTTTTCCAAGTTTATACCCCGATAAATTCCACAAAAAGGCCATTCATTCCTATATCAAGTAGAACTAAGACGAGTATATGTTTGTCCGGATAACTGATTGTCGATGTTAATTTTGGGACAATCTTAAGACTGATGATCTGACCCAATTTTAAGTGAGAAAGATGGAACATTTTGCAAATAGTTTAGATGCGTTGAGAAAGCAAGAACCGACGATTGTTCTGTGAAAGTGTATGCCGGTAGCTGCTATTTTAAGAAAAATATCGTCATTTTTGTCCGATAATCTGGAAGATCCCTGTGTATCAAGACAGTCATGAAGTCACGACTAATCGGACACTATCTAGGGTGTATTTGTAGTACATTTATCTGTGTTTATACTGTATTTGGGTGTTTCGTGCAACCCTAAATTTCTAATGTATTCATTCTAATATTACGGGCGACGAAGTAATATGCATATATGAAAACTTATCATTCAGTGAAACTAGGTTGAACATATGATTGAAAGTGTAAAATTTGTTTTACCGTAAACCAATCTTAGCAGGTTTTTTTACTACAGTTGGTATATTACTAATACGGGCGACGAATAATTTCGCCCGAAATGCAAAATGCTTCTAAAACAAAATGTATATAACGTCGGAAAGTATACTGAATACAGCTTACGAAGTTACTGCATTTCAAAATATTTGTGCTGTCCCCCAAGGATACACGAATCACTCGGAAACCCTCGCACCATTTTGTAAATCGAAAATAAATAATCCTTTGACGCCATTATTTTTTTACCATTAAACGCGAAAAGATGACGAAGTGGACAGAATGTACACGAATAAAAATCTTCAAATTATCTTCAGAGACACTTGAAAATATGCGTTTTAAATGATCTGAGTACAAATGCCTTAGGTAGCAGTGACCAGTTAGATTGATAAATATTACACTTTCTGCTGATTAAAATTAATTTTAATTGTTTAATTATTATTTTGTAGTTGATTTTGTATTTTATTCAGATTTTACATTGTATTAATTGATGAATGCTCATTCCAGGGCCATCTGACCTGTTCCCATTGATCAGAAATGGGCAAATACGAATTGAGGGTATGTTGTGACAAAAACTGATCAAAACAACAGATTTTTCTGGGAGTTTCAAACAAGAATTTATTTCAGAGAAAACCCATGGATGGGAACTGGTTTGCACCATGATAGTACATTTGCATCTGGATGATGATTGAGAACACATGCAACATTCAATCTGTAGTTCCGCAAGTAGCGTGGCACGGCACGGTTTTAAAGTGAATATTTTACCTCAGAATTGGATCATTTTAAAGAGGCTGCACGAAGATATTTCACATTCCTGCATAGGTAAGGCACAGGTGGAAGACTCGGACCTATGACACCAAAAAAATGCCTATTAAAAAAATCCCATTACCCCACCCACTTGGTCTCGTACATTACCATCTTATATAAAGAAGATGGTAATGTACGAGACCAAGTGGGTGGGGTAATGGGATTTTTTTAATAGGCATTTTTTTGGTGTTATAGGTCCGAGTCTTCCACCTGTGAGGTAAGGAGCACTAATAGAGCAGCATATTTGTGTTTATGTAAAAGCTTCTAGTGTGTTTAGGTCACAAATGTCGAACGCATATTGCTGTCTGCCCACTTATTTGGAATATTGCATTAAATACATACTGTCCGAGGGCGTGAAATTGATAATTTTAAATTAACTGGTCACTGCCCCCTTAAATGCGCATTGAATATTTTATGGAAAAAAAAGAAAAACAATTTGCAACGAAATGGAGTTTGATTATGCCGTATTTATTTTAACATACCTTTCTCTCCCACACACATGTCTCTCTCTGTCTCTCTCTGTCTCCTGTCTCTCTCTCCCACATCCATGTCTGTGTCTGTCTCTCTCTCACTCTCTCTGTATTTCTGTCTCTCTCCCACATCCATGTCTGTCTCTCTCTCTCTCTCTGTATGTCTAGCTCTGTATGTCTCTCTCTCTCTCTCTCTCTCTCTCTCTGACTCTCTCTGAATGTATCTCTCCCTATCTGTCTCTCTCTCTCTTTCTGTCTTTCTCTCTCTCTATCTTTATGTATGTCTGTCTCAGTGTTCTGCCAAGGACGCGGGATCGCACCATTGGCGCGGAAAAATCGTCAATGGCGCAAGAAAAAAATTACCGATGGGCCAACGGGCGCATTAAATATTTGGTCCGAGTTTGCAGGTTGCGAAATTAAAAAAGTCCGAACCGTGTTTGGGGCGCTCGTGAAATGTATCGGAAATGTAAAATTCACATAGCAACAGCACTTAGCTATACATCTATCAACGGTTTTCATTGGATGGTATAGTTACATAAGTGATACAAGTATAAAGCAAAATATTTTGGTCTGCCAATGAGAAAAGCCGTTTGAAATGCGCATATTGTCTGGGAGCCGATGGAATGATAAAGAACTACAAATACATCATGATCATGTTTTATTTCCATGTTTTTTTCACAATCACAACATGCTGAAAATTTACATGAATTAATTATTGCAAGTCCATTGTCGGGCTCAGCAAAACACTATTTCAAACTATTAATTACTTTAATTGCTGATATTTAATAGTTTGAAGCAGTGTTTTTCTTCAAAATACCATCATTTTTGAAAATGTCCCCACTTTACTTTACCCATGGGGTCATTGGCCCCATGTCTCCGATTTCTTGGCAGAACACTGCTGTCTCTTACCAATAGCTGAAGTGAAGCTGTATGTAAAAAGGACACATAGTCGAGCGATCCGGGATAATTGGGGAACACGACTACCAGAACAAAGTATGCATTGCAAGTGTGCATCTAGTGCACCTGTTGCTGTAGTCCAGGATACAAACACATCTGACACAGCACTGGGCTAATCAAAAGTAAATGTAAAACTTAACACAATTCATACCAAAAATGGGCAAAATGTGTATAACTCTCGAAGTGACAATCATGCTCAATGACGACCGAGACTGCGAAAATTGGGAATAGTATCACTGAAGATTCTTAGCCTTGTTACTTTTTTCTTAAAATGATCGTAAATGTACTACTACAGTTTCTATAATACTTTGCTTTTGCCAGTATACTGGTATACCCTCAATACTGAAGATTATCACCAGTGGATCACATTTTTATTCATAAGTACATGTACATACAATCAAATACAATCGATGTTCCCGGTATTTAGCCAGTACCCATTTACAGCTGGGTGGACTGAAGCAGTGTGGATAAAGTGTCTTGCTCAAGGACACAACGCACGCCTCCGGTAAGGCTCGAACCCATGACCGTAAGATCAGCTGTCCGATGCCTCAGACTGCTCGACCACGCGCTCCACTATGCCTAGGCTATTAATGTACTGTATATGAAAAGGAAATATCTAAATTGTATCACTGGTTCAAATAAGAGAAGTGCGACAATGACACCATTTAATTATAATAGAGAAGTTGTAACACCGTGGTAGTTGCGGGAAGTAGCTCTACAATACTACAATTAGACATAGCACTATGGCTTTACTACCGTTACAGCCATAGACCTCACAAGATACCTACTGTAGCGACTTAATTTCAAGATTTGAAATCTGTCGATTATTGTCTAAATACGCGTCTATTGGTGCTAAACCAGCAGAGCAAAACCAGAAATTATATTAAATAGTATAGTACGAGTTACAATGGGTGACTTTCCTATTAAAATAAAGTGCTTATCGCTCCTTTTGTCCGACTACATAAAGTGTACAAAGTTTACAATGCTACGGTCGCCATTTTGCCGAAGATGGGGGCTTATCGAAATTGTGACCAGTGTAGGTTCTGATTAGAGGTTAGAAGACACCAAATGGTGAGAAATCGCCCAGGGTGTATGCAAAAGTAGTCCGGTATAAAAAAATAGTGCGGGTTTTTTGAGGTCACAGACACCGTTTGCTCGCAAATCTTGATCCATTACTAGCCAGTTTCACTTGAGCAACATTTTCGGGTGCCTTTAACACCAGTTTTCAGCATATTTGTAGCATTTAAAAGAAAACACTGAACCTGTTGGTCACTTGTTTCCGTGGCCAAAAAATGTACACAATATTGGAGGATATGACAAGGTTGGATTTTTCTTTCTTAGGAGTAAGTGAACCTATTGTTTAGTTCATGCAGAACCAGTACAGACTGGCTGCAGGTCATGTACAAGTGGGTCTCACAGCATCCATACGAATAGTGAAAGTAGGAGAGACTGGCCTTATTGGATGGCATTCGGTTAAATTATATAGTAAAACTATTTGGTGGTGTTGAACCTAAATAACACCCTTCTGTAGCCCGGTAACAACCTATATTGCTTGTTCGAAGCATGACTGGGGTTTCATTTATGGAATGACGAATGTTGCAGATGCTGATCAGACTGTGCGGATGCACAGGCTGATCTGGATCTACACTGGTCACAACACCCATAAAACCCATTTCTTCAGTCACAGCCACATATACATGTGCGATGCGCAATCGTGATCGATGATAACATAAAGTTAGACAACTGAGACATAATTATTGAGTCTCGATCACGGAGAGTCTCCCTTTATAATAATGCTATATTAATCACTTTCCCGCGGAAATATGTGCTTTATTCTTCCTTTTTTCTGTCAAAATGTTATTATATGATATACTAATGATATATTGTAGAAAAAGCATATAATATAATCATAAATTTGGGTAAATCGTGCTGCCGTAAATTATGACTGAAATTTGGTGTATTAATATTATTTAAACGTATTGTCAGATGATTTCGGTATCGTAGCCTACAGTTCACGAAGTGTCAAAATTATGAGCGTATTTGTATCGAATATACGAGTTTAGATTTCGCTATGTGACCCAATGGGATGGAAGCTTGTTCTGAGTACATAACTCTAATTACATTTCATTACATTGCACTACATAAGAGTTATGACGTAGTTCTATTTGTAAATGTGCGTTTTTAAGCAAATCGAAATAATGGTGATTTTTATACGTATGATGCTCAAATTACATGTACATAGTGAAGTATGTCATACTTTATAAACCATATATGCATGTGACACAAGTAATACTTCATAAAAATGGTTCTACACAGCAATTTCATGGATAAACTGAGATGTTTACTCTGGATCGCCAGTTCTTCTTACATTGCCCGGTGTCAGTATAGTTTCCTTCCTGCTGATCTATATATAACTTCAAGGGCGTTTCGGACCGTAACAGATTCGTTATTTATGTTTGATTTTTTTGTCCCAAGTTTAAACTTAATGATATATTAACAGTGAGCATGCGAAAGGTTCATATATCATATGTGATACAGAACTTTTGCGTATATGTTGATTACGCATAGTAAAAAATGGCAAGGTTGTCCCGAAACGATTTTGGTCCGAGCTTGCTAGCGTCCGAATCGTTAAAATACTATAAATTACTGATTGAGGCCTTGGTATGTCAAAAACTTGAAAATAGAAGAAAAAACACGTACCACTTATATTTTCAATGCATTTTAAATCTTAATTACATACTTGTAATGTTATTAAATGTAGTGATTAACATTTATATATACAAGTTTACTTATTATACCCCCACAAACAAAGTTGGAGGGGGTATATAGGAAATTCCCTGTTGGAAATTCCCTTCCGCTCTATATCTTCTACACCGATGCATGGATTATCAAATGGCTTGGAAAAAATGTTTCTCATGATGAGAAGGTGTGTCGCGATCAATAACCACGCACCTACGTCCAAGGTCACAGTTGAAGGTCAAACCTATTGAAATTCCCTTCCGCTCTATATCTTCTACACCGATGCATGGATTATCACACTATGCCCAGGGTCAAGGTCACAGACTTGATGCCTTTGAAACCTTAACGCTCGGTTAAATGGCTTATAATCAAAAATGCCTCGCTTTCTTTGGCTGCCAGTGGGGGTATTCGTGTGCCGACAGGCCACATTTCTAGTTTTATTTTAAATGAGAATAATACATGAATTAGTGTAGTTTTACACCGAATATAGCACTCATCAACGCATTATAAGTTGAAGAGTTGCCCGTGCAATCATTCGTATTATAAGAAGACACACACAAATCAGCAGAAACAACAACAACAATGGATGTAAACAACGTTTTTGACATTGTTAAAACAAAGTTCAATTTTACATTTGGTAGTCTAAAAGTTGAACAAGAAAGGGGTTTACGGAAGTTTTTGTTTTTGGCCGCGAAGAACGTGTGCTGCGTTCTGCCAACATTATATGGAAAAAGTGTGCTATTTTATTTGCCACCACTATGTTGAATGAGATACACGGGGTCGACACTTACAAAACAATAGTTCTGTCGCCATTGAGGAGTTTAATGGCCCAACAATCAGATTCCTTAAATAAAATGGGAGTGGCCAGTGCCATTTTGTGCTCCAACAGAGAAATGTCTGCTGAAAACTATGAAGGTATTATTTTCATACACCACATGTAAATTTATCACATGTTACTACATGAATAGTTACATATGACATTGACACACTGTTTTTCTATGTGCATACTGTGGCCGAAATTTGTGGGAGGATACTATATAGACAGTCGATCTGAATTTGGAATTAAACACCAAACAAGAGGATCCCAACTCATTTTATTTCACACAAATAGTTTGTAATTAGTGTAATATAGTATGGTGGCCGTCAATTTTCTCTTTGTTTCCCCTTTTTTACAACTATTGAATATTACAGAACACGAAACACAAGACAAGTTTATGTCGCCATTTTTAACACGTAGCACGGGAAGTGAAAGGGCCACAATTATGCATAGACTTCGGGAAGATAAATATGTCAATACAGATAGGGTAACGTCCAGAATTATGTCCCATTTCCCATCCAGTTCATTGACATTGACGCATATTCATATTTATCAATAAAAACATATTTTAAAAGTGTATACACCGAGTTATTTGATTGCTTAAAACTTATTAACATGCGGCATATTAAATACAAATTCAACATGTCGCCAGAATATGTGGTTGTGAGTGGAGAAATGGGGATGATGGTATTTGCCACCATTGTAGATCGACATGTGACTTTGTACGTTTGGACATCTGCGTAATCTCATGAAATACATTGATATATATTTACAGAAAATGTAATATAATTATTTTCCGAAAATGACGACAGAAGTTGAAAAAAATGTCATTTTACTTTACTAAAGAAAAGTAGTGTAGATGTAGATATAAATTTTGTAAATGTATTTATTGAAATTACGCAGATCTATGTCCGAAAGTTCAAAATCCCATGGCGTTTATCATTTGACGGACACCTGTGATTTGACGATGCGATCTCTATACAAAAGTCGCTATCACGTTACGCGCGAGCCGTCTCGGGCCTCAAAACTGTGACCCCGATAATTATAAATAGATGTCACGTGCTAGTCATGTGTGATCCATCTCCCGCCATATTGAAGATGCTCTGTTTACTTTCTGCTTCGTGTGAGAGTGACCTTAGAATTTTTCTAATCAACAATTCATCAGGTGAGTTTGTGATAATATGTTTGTGTCATATTTGAATATAGTCTATCAATAACAATATAGCGAAGTATGAATGTCAACGCACTGCAGGTTTTTTCTATATTTTAGTGCGCGAATTGTAAATGCTATTACGCACATTTTTACTATGCAGCGTGGTGTAGCGAATAGGACAACCTGTTGTCTATAAAGCGGAATATGTGCAGTTAGATGGAAGCCAGTCTCTATAACAAAGTAAATAATAAAGTCAGATAATTAAAAATATAAGTCAAACATGATATAGAGACATGGCATGTTAATGTATACTATAATATATGACAATATACTACGGTACTGTTTATAGCAGTATATTATACGTTAGTATATGAAACTAAATTTACCAATTATTGATAGCTTTACCATGATGGTAAAGCTATCAATAATTGGTAAATTTAGTTTCATATACTAACGTCGCCCATCATAGTTAGTGACTATTTCATATTACATACTCTGGTGGGTACAGTTTGATTTCATCAATCCTTCCCAAGTAGGAAAATAGATTTTTCATCTGATCTTTTGTGGCCGTTGGTGCAACATTGGACACCTGGATAACCTTCGTATCTATTTTATCAGACATGATTCTTGATTTTCACGACCGTTTACAGAAATATGCAGGACATTGCAACAATACAATATGGAACGCTTATCAAATGATTGGCAAATTCTTCAAAACATTTTTGTGATAATTTTGCTAATTTTCTTTGCCGTTTTCCGGCAGGAGTCGTGGGCACGCTTGTTTTCAGAATGCGATACTCTGATAGAACGGTATGACTTAAGTGCGCATTGGAGATTTTTGGCGCATTGGGCGAATTGGAGATTTCGCGGCGCATTGGAGTTTTATGTTATATATCTCCAAAATAAAAGCATTACATTTATTTGTTTCTTCCTATATATAATATACTGTTACATAGTATAATATATATTTAAGTCAAGATGAATGCGCATGTGTAAAGTTGATTTTGTATCAATTTTAGAAAAATACCTACCGAAAATATAATATGGCCTCGGCGCATTGGAGATTTCAGGGCGCATTGGAGATTTATATGTTATAGTAGCATACTATTTTTTTTTCTTGTTGTATATATGCTATACTGTTACATATATTTCTTACATTTCAGCCAGTAGTTTACAGAAATGTATTCACGCTTGCGAGTTATTTGCACGGGTTTCGCTGTGAGAGAAAATCCGTAATCAACTCCTTACAAATAATACACCGTGAGGAGAACAATAATACAATACAATAACATACATTTTATTCACTCTAAGCCACATGCGTGACACACGAGGTATACAACAGATTATATATATATAGTCATTATAACCATAAAGCATTTCTTGGTAAAATAGCTAAAATTCTTAATTGCTTTCCAGATTTTTTCTCAGATAGCTGTGCGAATTTTAAAGTATTTGGTCTTCTAAAATAAAATGGCTTGATATACCGTTTTCGAACTTTATCATAGAAGCGGCACTCGAAAAGGAAATGAAACTCGTCACCGAGAGCACCAGCGCCACATTTGTTGCAGACCCTGCTTGCTCTCGGCACACCTGTCCATCTACCAGTTTCGACCGCCAGTCTATGATTACAAGTTCGAAATCAGGTCAAGGTTTTTCTTAACCGTTCGTATGGCCAAGTGATCCAGCACCATTTTGAAGGTCAGAAAGGTTAAGGTCGTGTCATTGGTTCTGTGAGTGCCTCACACATATTCACATATTCAGGTCAATGAACTGTCCAAATATTAAAGCAATCCTTCAAGTAATTTTGAAGACAATACATGATGGAGAAACTCTTACAAACTTTTGATGTAAGAAAATGGCTAAATGTTTCAGCACCATTTCGAATGTCACAAAGGTGAAGGTCATGTCATTGGTGGTGCGAATGCAAGTTACAAGGTAAAATGGTGAAATCTAAGTCGGAAATGTCCATGACCCGGAGAGGTCGAATAAAACATTAAAATAAAATTTGCACATCTACTCATCACTAGGAAGCTACATACCAAGTTTCAGGTCTGTAGCTATTACGATTTAAAAGTTTTACGAGTTACAAGGCAAACTTGGGAAAGGGGGAGATAATCCAGGACCCGGGGGTTGAATAAAAAAATGAAATAAACTTTGCACATCTACTCATCATAAGGAAGCTACATACCAAGTGTCAGGTCTGTAGCTAGTATGGTTTAAAAGTTTAAAAGAGTTACAAGGTTGGTGACGGACGGACAAGGGTAACACTATAAATGGGGCATACAAAATATATTAAGCCCTGAACTTAGAATAACCTGACCTGTTGCCAGGTCCATACCACACTAAATTCACTTTGTCCCTTCCCCTAAAAGTAATAGGATTACGAACAAAACATGGCATCGATAAACGAAGCTAATCTCTTCGCTGGCAGCCTTAATAAAAAAATCAAGTCCTCAGTGACCTTGACCATGGGCGGTCGGATGTGGGTCGTATGCATTGTGGTCAAATATTATCAAAATTGTTATTGAAAAAAAACACATTGTGGCGAAATATTATTAAAATCGGTGAAGCGGTTCAAACGCTATTGCAAAAGGAAAGGTGCGTACGTACGTACGCACGCATATTTTCATAAGTTCCTTTTTCTCATGAATTGTCCGGTGTCAGATCACGAAAAAAGGCACCTTAAGAAATTTTCAAATTGAAACCAGCATAACTAATTTCGAGCTAGGCTGGTTTTATTTCACGAGAAAATGCACCTTATGAAATGTTCAAACTGCAACCAGCATAGCTCATTTTGTCGAGTATCAGATCATGAGAAAAAGCACCTTATGAAATTTTGAAACTGCAACCAGCATAGCTCATTTTGAGCTAGGCTGATTTTCATATATTTTTTATAAGGTCCCTTTTCCCATGAATTGTCCGGTGTCAGATCACGAGAAAAGGCACCTTATGAAATTTTCAAACTCGAACCAGCATAGCTCATTTTGAGCTAGGCTGGTTTTCATATATTTTTCATAAGGTCCCTTTTCCCATGAATTGTCCGGTGTCAGATCACGAGAAAAGGCACCTTATGAAATTTTCAAACAGCAACCAGCATAGCTCATTTTGAGCTAGGCTGGTTTTCATATATTTTTCATAAGGTCCTTTTTCCCATGAATTGTCTGGTGTCAGATCACGAGAAAAGGCACCTTATGAAATTTTCAAACTCGAACCAGCATAGCTCATTTTGAGCTAGGCTGGTTTTCATATATTTTTCATAAGGTACCTTTTCCCATGAATTGTCCGGTGTCAGATCACGAGAAAAGGCACCTTATGAAATTTTCAAACTCGAACCAGCATAGCTCATTTTGAGCTAGGCTGGTTTTCATATATTTTTCATAAGGTCCCTTTTCCCATGAATTATCCGGTGTCAGATCACGAGAAAAGGCACCTTATGAAATTTTCAAACTCAACAGCATAGCACATTTTGAGTTGGCTGGTTTTATATATTTTCATAGGTTCCCGTCCCATGATTGTCCGGTGGTCAGATCACGAGGAAAAAGGTACCTTATGAAATTTTCAAACAGAACCAGCATAGTCATTTTGATAAGGCTGGTTTTGGTCCCTTTTATTTTTCATAAGGTCCTTTTTCCCATGAATTGTCCGGTGTCAGATCACGAGAAAAGGCACCTTATGAAATTTTCAAACTGCAACCAGCATAGCTCATTTTGAGCTAGGCTGGTTTTCATATATTTTTCATAAGGTCCTTTTCCCATGAATTGTCGGTGTCAGATCACGAGAAAAGGGCACCTTATGAAATTTTCAAACGAACCAGCATGCTCATGTAGGCTGGTTTTCTATATTTTTCATAAGGTCCTTTTCCATGAATTGTCCGGTGTAGATCACGATAAAGGCACCTTATGAGCTTGGCTGGTTTTTTCATATTAATTTTTCATAAAGGTCCCTTTTCCCATGAATTGTCCGGTGTCAGATCACGAGAAAAGGCCCTTTATGAAATTTTTTAAATTTTCAAAACCAGAACCACAGTCTTTTTGAGCTAGGCGGGTTTTCATAATTATTTTTTTCAGAAGGAACCCTTTCCCATGAATTGTCCGGTGTCAGATCACCCGGAGAAAAGGCACCTTATGAAATTTTCAAACTCGAACCAGCAACAGCTTCCATTTTGAGCTAGGCTTGGTTTTCTATTATTTTTTCATTAAGGTCCCTTTTCCCAGAATTGTTCCGGTGTCAGAACACGAGAAAAGGACCTTATGGAAATTTTCCAAACTAGAACCCACACTGGCTCATTTTTTGAAGGTTTTAGCTGGTTTTCCATAATTTTTAAAAATTTTCATAAGGTTTTCCCTTATTTTCCCAATGGAATTGTTTTCCGGTGTCAGATCACGAGGAAAAGGCAACCTTAATGAAAATTTTCAAACTCGAACCAGCACACTTCATTTTGAGTAGGCTGGTTTTCATATTTTTTTCAATAAGGTCCCTTTTCCCAATGAATTGGTTTGGGTGTCAGATCACGAGAAAAAGGGCCCTTATAAATTTTCAAACTGAAACCAGCATAGATCATTTTGAGCTAGGCTGGTTTTCCCAATATTATTTTTCATTAAGGTTTTTCCAAATTTTTCCCAGGAATTGTTTTTTCTGGTGGCAATTTTTCAACCCGAAGGAAAAGGGCACCTTAAAAGAAATTTTCAAAAACTGCAACCAGCAAAGCTTTTCATTTTGGATTTTCCTAGGCTTGGTTTTTCATTATAAATTTTTCAAATGAAGGTCCCTTTTTCCCATGGAATTTTTCTTGGTTGTCCCAGATCCACGAGAAAAGGAAAAAACCCTTATGAAATTTTCAAACTCGAACCAGCGTAAATCTCATTTTGACCTTTTAGGCCTGGTTTGCTTTTATTATTTTTCATAAGGTCCCTTTTTCCCATGAATTGTTTGGTGTCAGATCCAGAGAAAAGGACTTATGAAATTTTCAAACTCGAAACCAGCATAGCTCATTTTGAGCTTGGCCTGGTTTTCATTTATTTTTTTCATAAGGTCCTTTTTCCCTGAATTGTCAGGTGTCAGATCACGAGAAAAGGCAACCTTATGAAATTGGCACTCGAAACCAACATAGGCCCTTTTCATTTTGAGCCTAAAAGGCTTTTGGTTTACATAGGTAATTTTTCATAAGGTCCCTTTTCCCCATGAATTGCAAAGGTTGTCAGATCACGAAGAAAAAAGCCCTTATTAAATTTTCAAACGCAACCAGCATAGCTCATTTTGAGCTAGGCTGGTTTTTTCATATATTTTTCTAAGGTCCCTTTTCCCATGAATTGTCCGGTTGGTCAGATCCGAGGGAAAAGGCACCTTATGAAAATTTTTCAAACTCGAACCAGCATAGCTCATTTTGAGCTAGGCGTGGTTTTCCCATAATATTTTTCAAATTTTAAAATGTACCTTTTTCATGAATTTTATCGATTTTCAGAATTTCACGAGAAAAGGCTCCTTATGGAAATTTTTCAAACTCAACCCAGCATAGCTCATTTTGAGCCTAGGCTATTTTTTTCATAATATTTGCCCATAAAGGTCCCTTTCCCCCATGAAATTGTCCGTGTTCTTTTGATTTTTCACGAGGAAACCAGGTACCTTATGAAAAGGGCAACCAGCAAACCAGCCATAGCTCATTTTGAGCTAGGCTGGTTTTTCATTATTTTTCATAAATCCTTTTTCCCATGAATTGTTTCTGGTCAGATCACGGAGAAAAAGGGACCTTATGAAAATTTTCAAACTAGAACCACATAGCCATTTTGAGCTAGGTGGTTTTCATTATATTTTTTCAATAAGGTCCCTTTTTCCCATGAAATTTGTCCTGTGTCCAGATCCGAGAAAAGGCACCTTATAAATTTTCAAACGCGAACCACATGTTCATTTTGAGCTAGGCTGGTTTTCATATATTTTTTTATAAGGTCCCTTTTCCCATGAATTGTGGTTCAGAAATTTCACAGAAAAGGTACCTGTTAAAATTTTTCAAACAGCAAACCACATAGCTCATTTTTGAGCTAGGCTGGTTTTCATATTTTTTCATAATTCCTTTTTCCCCATGATTTGTCCGGTTGTCAGATCACGAGAAAAGGCATCTGTGAAATTTTCAAACTCGAACCAGATAGCTCTTTTGGAGCTAAGGCTGGGTTTTCATATATTTTTAATAGGTCCCTTGTTTTCCATGAATTTGTCCGTCAGATCACGAGAAAAGGCACCTTATGAAAATTTTCAAACTCGAACCAGCACAGCTCGAGCTAAAAGGCCTGGTTTTCATATTTTTGCATTAGGTCCCCTTTTCCCAGGAAATTGTCCGGGTGTCAGATCACAGAAAAGGCACCTTATGAAATTTTCAAACAGCAACCAGCATAGCTCAATTTTGAGCCTAGGCTGGTTTTCCAGATTTTTTCATAAGGTCCTTTTTCCCATGAATTTTCGGTGTCAGATACGAGAAAATTTTGGCACCTTATGAAAGTTTTTCAAACTCCGAAACCAGCGGTAGTCATTTTGAGCAGGTGGTTTTCATATATTTTTCATTAAGTCCCTTTTTCCCATGAATTGTTTGGTGTCAGATCAGAAGAAAAGGGACCTTATGAAAGTTTTCAAACTCGAACCAGCATAGTTCTTTTGAGCTAGGCTGGTTTTCATATATTTTTTCATAAGGTAAACCCTTTTCCCATGAATTGTCCAGGTGTCAGATCACGGAGAAAAGGCACCTTATGAAATTTTTTCAAAACAACCAGCAAAGCTCATTTTGAGCTAGGCGGTTTTCATATAGTTTTTCATAAGGTCCCTTTTTTTCCCATGAATTGTCCGGTGACATCACGAAAAGTACCTTATGAAATTTTCAAACTTTTCGAACCAGCTAGCTCATTTTGAGCTAGGCCTGGTTTCATATATTTTTCATAAGGTCCCTTTTCCCATGAATTGCCGTCAGATCACAAAAAAGAAAAGGTACCTTATTAAATTTTCAAACTGCAAACCAGCATAGCTCATTTTGAGCTAGGCTGTTTTCATATATTTTTCATAAGGTCCCTCCCATGAATGTCCCGTGTCAGATCACGAGAAAAGGCACCTTATGAAATTTTCAAACTCAACCAGCATAGCTCATTTTGAGCTAGGCTGGGTTTCATTTTATATATTTTTTTATAAGGTCCCTTTCCCATGAATTGTCCGGTGTCAGATCACGAGAAAAGGCACCTTATGAAATTTTCAAACTCAACCAGCATAGCTCATTTTTCAGCTAGGCTTGGTTTTCATATATTTTTCATAAGGTCCCTTTTTCCCATCAATTGGCCGGTGTCAGATCACGAGAAAAGGCACTTATGAAATTTTCAAACTCGAACCAGCATAGCTCATTTTGGAGCTAGGCTGGTTTTCATATATTTTTCATAAGTCCCTTTTCCCATGATTTGTCCCGTGTCAGATCACGAGAAAAGCCTTATGAAATAACAAACTGCACCAGCATAGCTTTTCATTTTGAGTTAGGCTGGTTTTTCATATATAGGGCATAAGGCCTTTTCCCATGTTTTCCCATAATTGTCCAGTGTCAGATCATGAGAAAAACACCTTATGAAATTTTCAAACTCGAACCAGCATAGCTCATTTTGAAGCTAGGCTGGTTTTTACATATATATTTTTCATAAGTCCCAAAATTTTCCATGAATTGGCCAGTGTCAGATCACGAGAAAAGGTACCTTATTAAATTTTCAAACTGCAACCAGCATCGCTCATTTTGAGCTAGGCTGGTTTTCATATATTTTTCATAAGGTCCCTTTTCCCATGAATTGTCCGGTGTCAGATCACGAGAAAAGGCACCTTATGAAATTTTCAAACTGCAACCAGCATAGCTCATTTTGAGCTAGGCTGGTTTTCATATATTTTTTATAAGGTCCCTTTTCCCATGAATTGTCCGGTGTCAGATCACGAGAAAAGGCACCTTATGAAATTTTCAAACTCGAACCAGCATAGCTCATTTTGAGCTAGGCTGGTTTTCATATATTTTTCATAAGGTCCCTTTTCCCATCAATTGGCCAGTGTCAGATCACGAGAAAAGGCACCTTATGAAATTTTCAAACTGCAACCAGCATAGCTCATTTTGAGCTAGGCTGGTTTTCATATATTTTTCATAAGGTCCCTTTTCCCATGAATTGTCCGGTGTCAGATCACGAGAAAAGGCACCTTATGAAATTTTCAAACTCGAACCAGCATAGCTCATTTTGAGCTAGGCTGGTTTTCATATATTTTTCATAAGGTCCTTTTTCCCATGAATTGTCCGGTGTCAGATCACGAGAAAAGAAACACCTTATGAAATTTTCAAACTCGAACCAGCATAGCTCATTTTGAGCTAGGCTGGTTTTCATATATTTTTCATAAGGTCCATTTTCCCATGAATTGTCCGGTGTCAGATCACGAGAAAAGGCACCTTATTAAATTTTCAAACTGCAACCAGCATAGGTCATTTTGAGCTAGGCTGGTTTTTCATATTTTTCATATGGTCCATAAGGTTCCCATTTTCCCATGAATTGTCCGGTGTCAGATCACGACGAAAGGCACTTTATGCAATTTTCAAACTGAAGCCAGCATAGCTCATTTTGAGCTAGGCTGGTTTTTTATATATTTTTCATAAGGTCCCTTTTCCCAGGAATTGTCTGGTGTCAGATCACAAGAAAAGGCACATTATGAAATTTTCAAACTGCAACCAGCATAGCTCATTTTGAGCTAGGCTGGTTTTCATATATTTTTCATAAGGTCCCTTTTCCCATGAATTGTCCGGTGTCAGATCATGAGAAAAGTTAGTGAATGCACTATCAAACCCGTACATTTTCTCCAAACAGCCCGATTGGTTGAGCCCGAGTAGTGGTGGGCATAAAGAAAGAAGTCAACAAGAATGACAAATGTAGTACATGTACTAATCATCCTGAATACAGAATTGTAAAACTTTATCAGCATATACCTAACCAAAATCTGAGACTTTGATTTGCTGAGCCTGAACCAGGCTCAGCCAATCAAATTTAGATTCTGAATTCAAAATTGGAATATATGTTCAAAATTGTTATAATCACTGGCATAAATGTATACTACAAAACAAGAAACGAGGCAAAGCCACGAAGGCCAGATTTTTTCCAAGCATAGACACTTGGGTAACATAATTATACCCACTTTTTGTAGACTAGATGGCCGTGGCCTGCATGTCGCGCCTTGGGGCGAGGCATGGACACTAAAAAAATAGATATAGTAGATGGAAAAACTTTAACGAAAAAACTTTAACCGGACACACGGACGTACGGACGGACGTGTGCCAAAATGCCGACGATATCGCGCTTTCTGCAAGCGGGTGCGACAATGATGATAAACACCCATGTGAAGTATCAAGGTAATGGGTGAAGCAGTTGCAGAGATATAGTACACGAAAAAACTTTAAAAAAAACATTCAAAGTAATTTGACCTTGACATTGGGCACAGGGGCCGCACGGTTAGGGGGTAGAATGAAAATATGGATGATGATAAACACCCATGTGAAGTTTCAAGGTAATGGGCGAAGTAGTTGCAGAGATATAGTATAACAAAAAACTTTTAACCAAAAAACTTTAAAATTCAAAATGGCTAAGTCGACTGCGCGGAAAAAATGGGTCAAGTTAAAAAAAAAGTAACATGTTGGATAGTAATATGTGGTGGGCACCCCTTGATTATGAAGCTGTGAAAGTTTGGTGGTCCTAGGTGGTACAGTAACAAAGAAATGGACTCAAACACGAAAACTTAACATTGTAAACGCGAAAACTTAACATTGAAAATGGCTAAGTCGACTGCGCGGAAAAAATGGGTCAAGTTCAAAAAAAAGTAACATGTTGGATAGTAATATGTGGTGGGCACCCCTTGATTATGAAGCTGTGAAAGTTTGGTGGTCCTAGGTGGTACAGTAACAAAGAAATGGACTCAAACACGAAAACTTAACATTGTAAACGCGAAAACTGAACATTGAAAATGGCTAAGTCGACTGCGCGGAAAAAATGGGTCAAGTTAAAAAAAAAGTAACCTGTTGGATAGTAATATGTGGTGGGCACCCCTTGATTATGAAGCTGTGAAAGTTTGGTGGTCCTAGGTGGTAGAGTAACAAAGAAATGGACTCAAACACGAAAACTTAACATTGATTGTGGACGCCGCCCGCCGCCGCCCGCCCACCGCCTGCCCGCCCGCCCGGCTTTCGCCAATCCAATAGCCTGGATTTTTTTTCAAAAAACCTGGCTAATGAGGTTTATTTGTAAAGAAATGCAGAATAATGGTACTAAAAAGTGTTCAGATTGATATATATTACAAGAATTCTTCCACGGAAGCGGTGTCGCGCCTGCCGAGGCATTTGACTGAACATTACAATAAAATAAATGACCTTGACCTTGATAATTTGGATGTGGGGGTGTGCGTAATGAAGCATCATCCATAGACAAACATTGATGTGAAATATTATCAAAGTCTGGCAAGGGGTTAAAGAGATATTGTGAAAAAACAATAACTTTAATGCATTTCTGTTACAAAAACCGGTGAACATTACAAGTAAATAAATGACATTGAACTTGAGAATTTGGATGTGGGGGTGTGCGTAGTGAAGCATCATCCCTAGACAAACATTGATGTGAAATATTATCAAAGTCTGGCAAGGGGTTAAAGAGATATTGTGAAAAAACAATAACTTTAACGCATTTACCTTAACAAAAAAAACCTGACGACACGGACGACGACGACGCGGATGACGACGACGACGCGGACGACGGAAAAAGCGCCGACTATAGTCGCGACAAGTAAATGGGGGTTCTGCGATATGAATTATTTTTGCTTTATAATACCAAATAAGCAATTTTAAAGAATTTTTAAACAGCTAAAGCTATGCTGTGACTCTTTCAACCCTAAGGAACTGGAATGGACTGTGATATGCTAATATTCCGACCAATCCAATGGTCACAAAATGATTTTCAGATTCGTCCATTTTATTCTCAAAAATATGAAAATTACTTTCAAAAAGTGCAGATCCTGATGAGACGGCTCGATACGAGCCGGCTCATCTGGATCTGTACTGTTTGCATAAACCGCTATAGCGGGCTTTCGGGTTCAAAGGGTTAAGAATTGTTTAGTATTGCTTATTTGTTAACACATTTTTAGTAATCTTTCCGCAATAATACAATATGTTCAAACAATTCTGCAAAAACCAGGAACCCACTTTTCCGATGTTTCGGCACAAGGCCTTTATCAAGGAATTAGTGGCATCCATTTTAGATTTCACAATGTTTATCATTTTAGATTTCTTGAAGATATTACACTACATGCTTGAGAAACTCGTACAAACTTTTTGACGTAAATGTACACGGACGGACTTACGGAACCTTAAGAGCAACGCAATATGCCCCCCTTGCTATCGCATAAGGGGTCATTACATATTTTGATTTTGAGTCATCAAACATCGACTTATAACGATAAATGCTACAGAAAAAGAGACCTGGCTTATAGATTCTGGTCCATTTGCACTATCCCATTCAATATCACCAAACTTGGAAAATCAAGACGGTTCAAATGAGTGGTCACATATACTTTCATTGAGAAATAACAAAAACAAAAATAAAATATTTTAAAAAATTCATGTGCATGTAATGGGTAAAGACTGGTCAGTTTGGTAGAATACAATAGAATACAATAAGGCTACTGCAGTGACCTAATGGCAAATGTAGACCCTGATCGGACAGACACTGAACATGCTGATCTGGGATTATGCTGGTAGCAAATGTAAGATACCGTTTGTCAGCTGTGGGGCCAATATGGCCTCCAACCGCCCCTTATAGCCATCCATTCACCACCTTGGAATACATGAACCCACAGCTGACAAAATTGAACATGCAACACTTGTAAATTTCGTGAATTCTAACGTCAAGGACGCCCACGAAGTTGTTCTTATAGAAGTTACCCATGATCTTCCACGTATTTTAACCCATTTCATGCTGAGGATATGCCATTTTGATTGGAGAAAATCATAAATATTTTCAATAAATGTGCTTAAAAGTATATGTCGCGATCACCATTTGAACCGTCTCATCGAGACGGTTCAAATGGTGGTCGCAACATATACTTTCATGAGAAATAACAAAAATAGAAACAAAATATTTAAACTAAATCATACCCGTAAATGTGTATTCCGCATGTAATGGGTCTGTTTGGTAGAATACAATAAGGCTACTGCAGTGACCAAATGGTAAACAGCGTAGACCCTGATCGGACAGACACTGAACATGCTGATCTGGGATTAAGCTGGTAGCAAATGTTTCAAATAACATCTGTTTTGTCAGCCGGGGGGCCAGTATGGCCTCCAACCACCCCTTATAGCCATCCATTCACCACCTTGGAGTAAATGGGCCCATGGCTGACAAAATCGAACATGCAACACTTGTAAACAGGACCTACACTGTTTGCCATACTATCACTGAAGTAACTTTACTTTTTTGAACGAACATATTGGTTGCGATATGACAAAACCAACTTATTGCATTTCTGATCAATGACGACCGAGATAATCCTGTACATCCATGCAGTCTGATCAGTATCTTTACTGTTAGAAAATCACTCGGTGAACTATCAGCTAATCCATAAATTTAACCCTTACACCGCAATCTTAATTTTTTTTCATCTGCTGTTTATTTTCTATTTTCCATTTTTATCATAAAAACATGCTACAGCACTTTAGAATAATTTACAACATGGTTTGACAGCACTTTAGAATAATTTCCATTGGAAATGATTCTGAAGTGCTGTCAAACCATATTTTTATTGAGAAATAAGGCCAGATATAAAAGCAACAGCAGACGACAATTGTTGTGTGTAGCGAAAAAAATGTAAATTATTCTGAAGTGCTGTCAAACCATGTTATTATTGAGAAATAAGGCAAGATATTAAAGCAACAGCAGGCGACAATTGTTATGTGTAGCGGTCTAAGGGTTGGTTAATTCCTGCCATGCAAGGCTACTTAGGCAGCCTGCAGGACAGCCATAAAATTCAAGTGAACCACATGGGTAGACAGGCTGATGAGGATCTACATTGTTCAGAAATGAAAGAAGTCCGAGTTGTCAGATTGCAGCACATCTTACATGTCAAAATCTACATTTGTTTCAAATCGCGCATTGTCCTTTTTGTTCACTAGCAACCGAAATGACCTTGATAAGGCCTTGACAAGGATGTTTTAGAAGTTTCACTTCCAGACATATTAAACTACAGCATTTGTAAATCCAGGCACATACTTTTTAGCATTTTCATATTCAGGAAAAATATTGTAGCATTTTCATTTCCAGGCAAATATTTTAGCATTTCAATATTTTAATAATAATATTTTTTTATGTTATTTTAAAAAAATGATTTGTTAGATGATGAAGAACATTTTAAGTAATGCACAAGAATTGAAGTTTCAACAATATATTTATATGAATCTGTATCCAATGTTTGATTGCATTTTAAAGCATAACTACCAACCAGTGTTGATGGATGCGCAATGTACAAAATGATACCCAAATGTCTAGCATGCTAATGATGGTCAAAAAAATTAATACAATAAAAATAATAAAATTTGACAGTGGTTTTGTATTTGGTAATTCCACAGTGGTTTTATTATTACAAATATCCAACAAACGTTTTTCTTTGACAAATAAAACAGTGACAATTGCTACATAAGGTTTGTCATGCCAGTATATACATAGCATACATACATTCACAACACGGTGGGAAGTGATCTTCTGGAAACAAAAGGAGGGGCGTTACAAGGAGACTGAAGAATGGTTCGATGCGAGAGAATTCATGATACCTGCAGTGGAAATGTGAGACATCAAGTGATGCTATCTTGTGTCCTCCAATGAGTTTTAATTTTGCATCGGTACATGTGCCAGAAGCAGAAGCCATCTAATTTCTTTACATTTCCTTATGTGCAGCCCCACACCCAAAACAGAAGAGAATGTTAGGTAAGTTAGTGACAAAGTATAAAAAAGGAGATGTAAAGGAATAAGACAGCCATGCTACAGTGCTTGCCATACCGGTGTGGCAAACACTGTAAGCACTTGTCAGACTGATCCAGACATGTACTGGTTAAAACCACTGAACTGTGTGCATACTTAAAACAGGCTTTATATTTCTGATTGCAGTAACAGACAAAATGCTGCATTTCTAAATATATTTCTTAATAAATAATAAAAAAAGTAAAATACTCGAGGTAGCAACTCTGTATGTTTCAAACTTTCTCTGCTTGTGCCTAGAATTCGCCCCCATTGAACCATGCTCCAGGCTCTTTGTAACGATCCTCATGTTGGTTACAGACAACCATTTCTCCCCGGGTTCTGATATAGATAGATAGTGGGATGGAAACATTAGGGAACAATTGAGGTTTTATCGTTCAAAAGGAATGCGTTTGTTGAATATTTGAATGATGAAACCAGACTGAAATTAAAATACAAGACAACTGCCCTAGTATGAAAGGGAATGCTCACTCTGTAACTTAACATTTCTATATTTGTTATTACCAGCATTAGTATGACAGACATTTGGATATCAAGTTGTCCATTGTTCATACATCAACATAGATTAAAATAGCCATACGGAACTACAAACAACCACAGGATGCAGATTCAAAGCTAATTGCTGGAACTGCCATTGTTGTTCACAACTTGAAATATTCTTCATCAAAGGTACATACCCATAACATCAACCTGTGTTTGTAAATGGGTAAACTTTCATTTTCACGCAGCATAGATACAGGTCAGCATTCATTTCAGTTGTACAGTCTGACTAGATCAAACGTTGAAGCTTAATATGCAGGCTGATTAGTTTCTATGCTGGGTGAAAATGATAGCTTTCCCAGTTTGCATACACTGGCTAATGTAAGTGACATGCCATGACAAAAAAGGTAAATTGTATTTGCAATCAGTGTAGATTCATTGAATAATTGGTTTAGCCAGACTCGGGCAGAAAGGTGACTGGGTAGAACCAGTGTAACATTGTATATGGTCAGAATCAGTAGCCTATTTCACCAGCAGCTGGCTGCCACAGTGTGAACACATAATAGTTGGACAGTGTAGATCTCTATTACTCATGGGATGGATTTACATTTATTGAGCATAGGCTGCATATGCAGCCTATGCTCAATAAATATAAATCCAATAATTGTGTCAGTTGAGAGACCAGTATGTATAATTTTGTCATGGCTCGTCACGTATAGCAGACAGGATGCACAGAAAATGGACCAAAGTAGATATGTCACTAGTATGTGTCTGAACGTAAATATATTTCATACGCAATGGTCATAAGCACAAAAAGATCAAGACCAACATACATTTCATACCAATCTCATTCTGTAGCCAATTTCATCAAAATTGCAAAGTATACTTTTCTAGAAAAGTATACTTTCAGGGAGAAATCATTTATTTTTCCCGAAAAGCATTATTTCATATAGAACTAACGACTGCATATATTTGATGATTAAAAGTATGCAGAATTATTATACTGAATTTATTACATTATCACAGCCATAATGGCTGTGATAATGTAATAAATTCAGTATAATAAAAATTAATAAATTTATCCTAAAATTGAAAATTTCTCCCTCAAAGTATACTTTGCTAGAAAATTATACTTTGCAATGTTGGTGAAATATAGGCTACAGGTCACCATCAGTTTGATTGTTCACAATACTGAAGCATAACATCTGTATAACATTTAACCCTTAGCTTGCTGATCGCGAAAACTGTCGTCTGCTGTTGCTTTATTATTTGCCCTGTTTCTCAATAAAAACATGGTTTGACAGCACTTTAGAATCATTTCCAATGGAAATGATTCTAAAGTGCTGTCAAACCATGTTTTTGATGAGAAAAATCGAAAATAAAACATAAACAGCAGACGACAACATTTCATTCAGCAGGCTAAGGGTTAAGACCATTGTAGACCCATACCATTCTTAACATTCACCCATGCTCTTCATAAATAGGTTCTCAAGTATGGAATGTCGAACAATACAGTCCAAATTCGAGTTTGCAAATGCACGTGTTGGTCGGTCGAAATGCTAGTTAAAATTATTTTTAGCAGCTACCAATTAAAAAGTTCAAAATTGTGGTTGCCAGATGAAACAGGTTGACAATAGATTTACATGTTTCTACGCCACACTGACAGTCTCTCCACTATCATAATTACTACAGCAACTGTATTAGTATTGAGCCACCTTTTGTTTAGTCTCACATGACACAAAACAAACGGTGTCCCAATATATTGTATGAACTAGGAAAGTGACTCCAAACCATTTGGTGAATAAAACCTTGATTATATGCAACAGGCTGCATTATAATTTTGTTCTACAATGACACAGTTAGTAACTTTGAGAGAGTTTCAACATTTAGCTCTGACATTGTGATTTTGTTTTATGTCATTAGATTAGTGTTGTTAACATTTGTTTTGTCAAAATATATGATATTTCCAGAGCAATATATTAAATAATATTTTTAAAAATTGAAAATAGTCATCTTAAGAATCTTGTATTTTCTAAGATAGCAACAGTTTCTGAATTACAATTAGAATTACATTGTCTATTGAAGTTGAGAGAAAATGGAGCTAGCAACTGTACATGATTTATTATCATTATTCTACACTCTTGTTGCAGTCTTTATTCAGCCCAGTCATTGGAACACGAAATGTCCCTCCATGTTGGTGATTGTCACAGTAAACCACTTCCTGAAATGAAGAAATAGAGAACAGTAGAGCCGTGAATGTGAAAAAATATCTGGCAAGGCTTAGGAAACGGGGTGGGCGAGGCTTGCCGAGCCCATCCTGTTTCCGTGCCACGCCAGATATTTTTTCACATTCATGGCACTAACCTACTATTCTATTTTTCCCATCAACACATACAAATAGCTGTAAAATGCAAAAAAAATAACCCCAGCCGTATCCTGAAAATCGGAGAATCGACTAGTATGACAACCTCACATATTCATACGCAGTGAATAGGTCGTATTGACAGGATATCAAAAATGTTTCACGGCACCGTGTCTCACGGCACATACGCACTGTGTTGATGGGATAATAACTTTATCTTATTCTCACAAATTTCAAAGTCATTTGATCTTCACCTTGGAGCACAGCGGCCGCATGAGTGGGACAGCGAATGAATATATGGATGTCAATGTGATTTAGGACTGAGATATAAGCAGAGATATAAGTATTTAAAAATGCAGATTTCGGATGACGGACAGATGGACACGGACGGACGGACGGACGGACGGACGGACACCCGGACGTCATTGTGATCACTATGTCTCGCTTTCCGCAAGCGGGCTCGAGAAACAAATCAAGGTCATGTGAATGGCGGTATGAGTGTGTTCCATATGCTCACATGTATCAAATGTTCAAATATTGAAGCAATCCATAAAGAAATATTAATGTTACCGGTATATCATGATGAAGAAACTTGTACAAACTTTTTGACATTGTTGACGCGGGCGACGGCGACGACAAAAAAAGCGGCGACTTCTGCTAAAACAGGTGCGACAAAAATAAACTTTGCACATCTACGCATCATAAGGAAGCTACATGCCAAGTTTCAGGTGTGTACCTATTAGGGTTTAAAAGTTTTACGAGTTACAAGCCAAAATTAGAAAAATTCTAAGTCAAAAAGGGAGAGATAATCCATGAACCGGGGGTTGAATCAAAAATTGAAATAAACTTAGTGCATCTACTCATCATAAGGAAACTACATACAAAGTTTCAGGTCTGTACCTAGTACGGTTTAAACATTTTACACGTTACAAGGTTGGTGACAGACGGACGGAAGGACGGTCAACGATAACACCAAAATGCTCCCTCCACTATTGTGGTGGGGCATAAAAACTTTCTTTCAACATAAATGTCCGAGTGATTTGACCTTGAATTGGAGAAATGGGGCTTATGTGATTTGTGACCACTATCTCCTTGATGGAATGGCGAACAGTGCAGGTCCTGATCAGACTGTGCGGATGCACAGGCTGATCTGGATCTACACTGGTCGCAGGACCCATGAGCTCCATGAGTAACAGAGAAATGGACCTAAACACGAAAACTTAACATTGAAAATGGCTAAGTCGATAACGCTTAAAAATAGGTCAATATAAAAAAAAAAGTCACATGTTGGATAGTGGTATGTGATGGGTACCTGTTGGTTATGCAGTTGTGCAAGTATGGAGGTCCTAGGTGGTACAGTAACAGAGAACTTGACATACGTGTAAATACAAAAACGTAACATTGAAAATAGCTATTAAATCGATTACACAGAAAAAATAGGTCATGGTAAAAAAAAGGTGGTATGTCATGGGCACCCATTGGTTATGAAGTGGAAGTATGGTGGTTCTAGGTGGTGGAGTAATGGAGAAATGGACAAAACACAAAAACATTGTGGACGCCGCTGCCCGCCACCGCCCGCCACCACCCGCCACCGCCGCTTTCTTTTGCCAATCCATGCCCAATAGCCAGGATGTTTTTAAAAAAATAAACGGCTAAAAACGCTAATTTCTAAGTAATTAAGTTTCAATCCCTAGTACACTAAAGAAGTTAAAGGAGAAAGTTATTTGACCTTGGCATTGGGCAAGAGAGGAGTATGGGTGGGTGGGGAATGAAAATATGAAAAGAACTCAGCCAACTGCATGTATCCCATCACTGTGGTGGTTATAGGAATGAATGGCCTTTTTGTGGAATTTATCAGGGTATAAACTTGGAAAAGTCGCGGGAATACTGGACGAAGCGATAAAAAATTACAATTTTCGAAAAAAAATTTTTTTTTTTTTTTTTTCGAAAATTGTAATTTTTAAAGACCTCGTCCAGTATTCCCGCGACTTTTCCAAGTTTATATCCCCGATAAATTCCACAAAAAGGCCATTCATTCCTTATAATTCAGCATTTGAAATAAATTCATCAATAAAATGTGTTTATTTTCCGTTTTCTTAAGAATTATTTTAACTGCGCCTCACGGTTACGGAAAGTAGTTCGGCGTGGTAGTTTACTGGGATATAAATTTTGGACAAAGACTTGCTACGGGCCAATCAAATGTTAGGGAATTGTGTAAATATTTTTGTGCCGGAATTATACAGTAAAGAAGTTATAGGAGAATGGAGAAACGCACACTCATCTACAAATTTCAAAGTTATTTGACCTTGACGTTGGGCACGGAGGGAGCATTGGGGCGGGGAATGAAAATATGAATGATGAGAAACATGCACATGAAGTATCAATCAAATCACTTGTAGACAAAAGAAGTTACAGGAGAATTGCGAAATTCGCAATGTGAAATTTGTTATTTGACCTTGACGTTGGGAACGTGGTGAGCATGGGTCTGGCGGATAATGAACATATGAATGATCAGAAACATGCACATGAAGTTCCAAGCCAATCACTGATATAGTAAAGAAGTTATAGTGGAATGTACCATGTAAAGTTATTCGACCTTGACCTTTGGGGCGGGGGATCATGGGTGGGGCGGAGAATGAAAGTATGAATGATGAGAAACATGCACATGACGTTTCAAGCCAATCGCTCATACAGTAAAGAAGTTATAGGGGAATGGAGAAATACGCACACATCTACTGAATGTAAATTTACACAGTTATTTGACCTTGACCTTGGGTGTGGGGGAGCGTGGGTGTGGCGGGGAATGATAATATGAATGATGAGAAACATGAGCACGAAATTACAAGTCAATCACTACAGAGGAATGGAGAAACGTGCATGCAACTACCGAATGTGAAATTATTATGTGAAGTTATTTGACCTTGACCTTGGGCATGGGGGAGCATGGATGGGGTGGAGAATGAATACATGGATGATAATAAACATGTACATGAAGTTTGAAGCCAATCGGTCATACACTAAAAACGTTGTAGGAAAATCGAGAAACGAGCACACATCTACTGAATGTGAAATGTCAACGTTATTTGACCATGACCTTGGGCATGGGGGAGCATGTGTGGGGCGGGGAATGAAACTATGAATGATGAGATTAATTAAAATCAGTATTGCAAGGGATAAAGTTGATGAAAATGAATGGAACATACATAATGCGTGCCGATGGACAACAGAAATCCAGGTCTGCTCGTTACTGAAACCCTCCGTCTTGTGCGAGCCTTGTCCAGTTACGACACGCACATCAAAATGCCTGAAAATGGCAAGATGTACACAGATGTGACCAACTATAGGCAATAGAATGAAAAGCAAACAATTGCATTATTTTCTGTGATATTTGTCTGTCAATTCTGTTGTGCGGTTTGAAAGTTAATGAAGAAAACTAGACTAAATAAATAACATGAAGTATTACATCACACTTCTCATCAAGATGGTTCAAACGAGCGATCACAATGTATACTGTGGACGAGACATGAACACAATTTGTCAAAAATAGTGGTAATTCAAGATTCAGAATATGTTTTTTAACCGACAACTAGAAAGTGAGCAGTGACTCACGTATATCCCCGCCTGGACCGACCAAAAACGGACGGACAAATGGACGAAACTATATACGCCTCAACGAACTTCGTATGCCGAGCGTATAATTAATGGAACCTACCCATATGATATGTAATGTATCGGCTCATGCAAGTTGACATCCCATCCACGCTGCTGACCGCTACCCAATCCTTTGGTTGACGACTTGGCCTTGACCAATCCGCAGCTATTTAATATGATGATACATGTACTTATTAAATGCAGGAAATGGTACAACTTTGCAGGTGCGGATCCAGGCAGAGGCATGTTCTACCCCATATTATATATATATCGCTCTTGTTTAGGGGAATATTATAGGAATGAATGGCCTTTTTGTGGAATTTATCAGGGTATAAACTTGGAAAAGTCGCGGGAATACTGGACGAAGACCGGAAGGCCTCGTCCAGTATTCCCGCGACTTTTCCAAGTTTATATCCCCGTTAAATTCCACAAAAAGGCTATTCATTCCTTATAATTCAAGCATTTGAAATAAATTCATCAAGAAAATGTGTTTATTTTCCGTTTTCTTAAGAATTATTTTAACTGCGCCTCACACTGCGCCTCACGGTTACGGAAAGTAGTTCGGCATGGGAGTTTACTGGGATATAAATTTTGGACAGAGACTTGTTACGGGCCAATCAAATGTTAGGGAATTGTGTAAATATTTTTGTGCTGTAATTATGGTGGATTATCTCCCCGATAGCCTCGGTATTCGAGGGGAGATAATCCACAATATTCCCATCAACCAAGGATGGTATTTAATTTATTATGAACATGATTAAAGTCGCTATTTATGACACTTGTTTCCTGGAGTATCTGCGATATTGCTTACAAAGGCAGAGCTGGTACCTGATTTATATTGTAACACTACAACAGGAAAGGTACAAACAGGGTAACAGCCCCTTGTCTGCCTTATATTTTAGATAAACGCCAAGGCAGTCCAACCAGTAGCCTATTTCATCAACATTGCAAAGTATACTTTACTAGCAAAGTATACTTTGAGGGAGTAATCATTTATTTTTCCTGAAATGCATTATTTCATATAGAACTAACAAATGCATATATTTCATGATTAAAAGTATGCAGAATTATTATACTGAATTTATTACATTATCACAGCCAAATTGGCTGTGATAATGTAATACATTCAGTATAAGAAAAATTAATAAATTTATCATAAAATTTCTCCCTCAAAGTATACTTTGCTACTAAAGCATACTTTGCAATGTTGATGAAATAGGCTACAGAAGTAGGGCATTTCCATAATTAGGCTCGGGTATTTTCGAGAGGGAGGGTAATATTGTAATATGCACCTCTAATATTTACCGCTGCATTAATTGTGAAGCGTGCAACACGGTAGAATATTTTGATCACGTGATGTGAAATTGACCAATACAATGCCTAGAATTTGCGATGAAGTAGAATAAACGGGTATTCGGCATGAAATGGAAACTCATAGAAAAACATATTAATGAAGTGTCGTCTGCACCTATATTTGAACTATATTTAGCCATTATTTTCCCAGCATGCAAAGAGTTGAGATAAGCGTACGTCTCCAAGAATTAAAGTCATAGATAAATGGGAGTGCATCTGTATGGGCGAGTAACATGCATCAAACCAAGCCAACAGTCACAAAATGATTTTTCAAACTAGTCCATTTATGAAAAGGGGACGTTTTTGTTCTCAAAAATATGAAAATTACTGACAAGACGGCTCTCTGGATCTACACTATTTGCCAATACCACTATATACAGGTCTTCCAAAGAATGAAACAAAGGCTGGGCTTGTCAACATGTGACCCATTAATTTCAATCACTTACCATTCGTGATCCCCATATACAAGGAACACAGGACCAGGCACTCAGACTCCCAAGGAATGACATAAGCCTGCTTTTGTCAAATATGACCCATATATTTGAATCACTTACCGTGATCCACATATACAACCCACATGGTGACTAGATAGACTGGATCATCACTGCTGTCAAGCTGAACTGTTGTGACCATCTCTCTACAGTGCAGATTGTATCTAGTAAACTGGTATGTACGTTTAAAGATATAACATGCATATTAGCCTAATGCATTCAGGGATATGACAATTCAGGGCTTTTAGGGGTATGACAAATTGGGGGAAAGGTGTGCACCTTCAGCTTGTAATGATCTAACTAGAATATAGCAGCTGTCACACAGGCTACAATCATTATGCATTACAGCCAGCAAATTCTGGTGGCTGTGACTGCAGAAATGGTGGCTAATGGCATTTGCGGTCAATGTCGGCCTGCAGTCTTATCAGAGTTTGCACTAGTGAAATGCACATCATGTCTCACAACCACATATGTGTGGCAACCACAAGTCTATTTGACTATTAGTCAGTCAAACAAAAACTGAATGGTAAATTGATTGATTGATTGATTATCACATACAGCCGGAAATGACCTGCATGGGTGGATCATTGAATGTTCAGTGTGTAAATCACAGTAGCCTTACTACATAAGATCACTTGGCCCTGGAGTGTATCCCAGTGAGATTCACCATTAGGATGTCAATCCAGATGAAAAAAGAGTACATCATTCAGCATATACATAACTTCCCATCTCGGTCAGTGAAACATGTCCGCTGTATCTTCCAATTCAGCTGATCAGGAACTACACTGGTCAAATCCTTGCTTGTAACAATAGTGTATCATGTCAGGTCACAGATAAATGTAGACAAGATTTTATGAAGACATACAAAGTATCAATATTTACAAAATTTAGAAACTTGATTAATGAATTGTAAAGAAATATTAATAAGCATCTGCCAATCGAACCCACTGAAAATCACCATATTTCATCGATATAAATTTACAAAATTGGTAACATTTTCTGTAAATGATGTAAAAAATGACGTCAATTTTCAACTTCATTTCTGGAAAATGCTGCATTTTTTTAAAATAGTTATTGCCAAAAAATGGTAATGTGATATGGAGCCAGGCACCCTTGTTCCAAATTAATGACATAAGCCTGGTTTTTCCAAATATGGCCTATAAATTTGAATCACTTATCATCCGTGATCCACATATACATGTACAAGTAACACGGTAAGTAGATAGACTGGATCATCACTTGTCAAGCTGAACTGTTGTGACCACCTCTCCTCGGCGCAGACTGCATCTAGTACACTGGACTGGAGGTCTAAATACATAGCATGCATATTAATCTATTGCATCCAGAATACGCTTGTAGGGGGGTATGAGAACTTTGAAACATTATTTTCTTTTATTTAAAGTATATGTTATGACCACTCATTTAAACGGTCTTGGCGTAACGGTTCTAATGAGTGGTCAGAACATATATTTTTGTTGAGAAATAAGAAAAATAATCATCTATGAGAAAAGTCTGTATCTTCAGCTTGTAATGGGTTAACCAGAATATAGCGGTTATGGCGCAGGGCAAAGTCATCCTGCATTACAGCCAGTATGTTCTGGTTAATTGTACATATGTAGCTGTGAGAAATGGGGGATTATAGCATTTATCTAGACCTAGACCAACATGCAGTCCGAGTCTGATCAGAGTCTGCACTGGTGAAATGCACATCATGTCTCCAGTCACAGCCACACATGTGTGACTGATCAGGGTCTATTCTACTTTATTAGTCAGTCAAATAAAACACTGATTGATAAATTGATTGACTGACTGATATTGATTGATTATCACATACAGCCTGGAATACATCGTTAAACATATACATACCTTCCCAACATCTCGGTCAGTGAAACATGTCCGCTGTATCTTGCAATTCAGTTGATCAGGAACTACATTGATCGAACACTGAGAATAAATAACCATTGTTATTTCATTTATATTGATTTACAAAATAGGTAACATTTTCTGTAAATTATGTCAAAAATGACGTCAATTTTCAACTTCATTTATGGAAAATGTTGCACTTTGCTCAAATAATTATCCGCAAAAACTGGTTATGTGATCCAGGACCAGGCACTCAGTCTCCCAAGGAATGAAATAAGCCTGGTTTTGTCAAATATGACCCATATATTTGAATCACTTACCGTGATCCACATATACAACCCATATGGCGAGTAGATAGACTGGATCATCACTGTTGTCAAGCTGAACTGTTGTGACCACCTCTCCCCGCAGCAGACTGGATCTAGTACACTGGTATGGAGGTCTAAATACATAGCATGCATATTAACATATTGCATTCAGAATATCATTTTAAGGGTATGATGATTTTGAAACATTATTTTCATATTTTTCATTGAAAATATATGTTGTGACCACTCATTAGAACCGTCAAGTAATGTTGAGAAATAATAAAAATAATCTTTTTTTTTTCAGAGAAAAGTGTATCTTCAGCTTGTAATGGGTTAACCAGAATATACCAGCTGTCACGCAGGGCAACGTCATCCTGTATTACAGCCAGTAAATTCTGGTGAATTGTACTGATGTGGGCATGGCTGGCGAAATGGGAGCTTATGGTATTTGTGACCAATGTAGACCTAGACCAGCCTGCAGTCTGATCAGGTTCTGCACTAGTGAATGCATGTCATGTCTCCAGTCACAGCCACATATGTGTGGCTCATCAGGGTCTATAATACTTGTAAATTAGTCAGGCAAACAAACACCGATTGATAAATTGATTGATTGACTGATTGATTGATTGTCACATTTGATTGAACATGTACATACCTTCCCAACTTCTCTGTCAGTGAAACATGTCTGCTGTATCTTCCAATTAAGTTGATCAGGAACTACACTGGTCAAATCCTTGCTTGTAACAATAGTATATCATGTCATGTCACAAATAGATATGATTTTACAAACACACGCCCATACTTATAAATTTGGAAAGTCGATTGAATAGTAAATAAATATTAATAAGGATTGAACAATCTGAGAATAAATAACCTTTGTCTTATCACCATATTTCATTCATATTGATTTCCAAAATTGGTAACATTTTCAGTAAATGATGTCAAAAATGACGTCAATTATCAACTTCATGTATGGAAAATGCTGTATTTTGTCAAAATAATTATCGCCAAAAACTGGTGATGTTATCTAGGACCAGGCACTTCTACTCTCAAGGAATGACATAAGGCTGGTTTTGTCAAATATGACCCATAAATTTGAATCACTTACCATCCGTGATCCACATATACATGTACAAGTAACACGGTAAGTAGATAGACTGGATCATCACTGTTGTCAAGCTGAACTGTTGTGACCACCTCTCACCGGCGCAGACTGGATCTAGTACACTGGTATGGAGGTCTAAATACATAGCATGCATATTAACCTATGGCATTCAGAATATGATGGTAGTGGTATGACAATTTTGAAACATAATTTTCTTATTTTGTATTTAATGTACACATTCTGACCTCTCATTTGAACCGTCTCTGCACTAGTGAAGTGCACATCATGACCTCAATTTTCAACTTCATTTAAGGAAAAAACTGCACGTTTTCAAAATATAATTATCGCCAAATATATTGATGTAAAATGTAGATTGATCTGGTGGCAGGCACCCTTGTTCCAAATTAATGACATAAGCCTGGTTTTTCCAAATATGGCCTATAAATTTGAATCACTTACCATCCGTGATCCACATATACATGTACAAGTAACACGGTAAGTAGATAGACTGGATCATCACTTGTCAAGCTGAACTGTTGTGACCACCTCTCCTCGGCGCAGACTGCATCTAGTACACTGGATCATCACTATTGTCAAGCTGAACTGTTGTGACCACCTCTCCTCGGCGCAGACTGGATCTAGTACACTGGACTGGAGGTCTAAATACATAGCATGCATATTAATCTATTGCATCCAGAATACGCTTGTAGGGGTATGAGAACTTTGAAACATTATTTTCTTTTATTTAAAGTATATGTTATGACCACTCATTTAAACGGTCTTGGCGTAACGGTTCTAATGAGTGGTCAGAACATATATTTTTGTTGAGAAATAAGAAAAATAATCATCTATGAGAAAAGTCTGTATCTTCAGCTTGTAATGGGTTAACCAGAATATAGCGGTTATGGCGCAGGGCAAAGTCATCCTGCATTACAGCCAGTATGTTCTGGTTAATTGTACATATGTAGCTGTGAGAAATGGGGGATTATAGCATTTATCTAGACCTAGACCAGCCTGCAGTCCGAGTCTGATCAGAGTCTGCACTGGTGAAATGCACATCATGTCTCCAGTCACAGCCACACATGTGTGACTGATCAGGGTCTATTCTACTTTATTAGTCAGTCAAATAAAACACTGATTGATAAATTGATTGACTGACTGATATTGATTGATTATCACATACAGCCTGGAATACATCGTTAAAACATATATACCTTCCCAACATCTCGGTCAGTGAAACAGTCCGCTGTATCTTGCAAATTCAGTTGATCAGGAACTACATTGATCGAAAACACTGAGAATAAATAACCATTGTTATTTCATTTATATTGATTTACAAAATAGGTAACATTTTCTGTAAATTATGTCAAAAATGACGTCAATTTTCAACTTCATTTATGGAAAATGTTGCACTTTGCTGAAATAATTATCCGCAAAAACTGGTGATGTGATCCAGGCCCAGGTACTCAGACTCCCAAGAATGAAAATAAGCCTGGTTTTGTCAAAAATATGACCTATATTTGAATCACTTACCGTGATCCACATATACAACCCACATGGCGAGTAGATAGACTGGATCATCACTGTTGTCAAGCTGAACTGTTGTGACCACCTCTCCCCGCAGCAGACTGGATCTAGTACACTGGTATGGAGGTCTAAATACATTGGCATGCATATTAACATATTGCATTCAGAATATCATTTTAAGGGTATGATGATTTTGAAACATTATTTTCATATTTTTCATTGAAAATATATGTTGTGACCACTCATTAGAACCGTCAAGTAATGTTGAGAAATAATAAAAATAATCTTTTTTTTTTCAGAGAAAAGTGTATCTTCAGCTTGTAATGGGTTAACCAGAATATACCAGCTGTCACGCAGGGCAACGTCATCCTGTATTACAGCCAGTCAATTCTGGTGAATTGTACTTATGTGGGCATGGCTGGTGAAATGGGGGCTTATGGTATTTGCGACCAATGTAGACCTAGACCAGCCTGCAGTCTGATCAGGTTCTGCACTAGTGAATGCATGTCATGTCTCCAGTCACAGCCACATATGTGTGGCTCATCAGGGTCTATAATACTTGTAAATTAGTCAGGCAAACAAACACCGATTGATAAATTGATTGATTGACTGATTGATTGTCACATTTGATTGAACATGTACATACCTTCCCAACTTCTGTCAGTGAAACATGTCTGCTGTATCTTCCAAATAAGTTGATCAGGAACTACACTGGTCAAATCCTTGCTTGTAACAATAGTATATCATGTCATGTCACAAATAGATATGATTTTACAAACACACGCCCATACTTATAAATTTGGAAAGTCGATTGAATAGTAAATAAATATTAATAAGGATTGAACAATCTGAGAATAAATAACCTTTGTCTTATCACCATATTTCATTCATATTGATTTCCAAAATTGGTAACATTTTCAGTAAATGATGTCAAAAATGACGTCAATTTTCAACTTCATTTATGGAAAATGTTGCACTTTGCTCAAATAATTATCCGCAAAAACTGGTTATGTGATCCAGGACCAGGCACTCAGTCTCCCAAGGAATGAAATAAGCCTGGTTTTGTCAAATATGACCCATATATTTGAATCACTTACCGTGATCCACATATACAACCCACATGGCGAATAGATAGACTGGATCATCACTGTTGTCAAGCTGAACTGTTGTGACCACCTCTCCCCGCAGCAGACTGGATCTAGTACACTGGTATGGAGGTCTAAATACATTGGCATGCATATTAACATATTGCATTCAGAATATCATTTTAAGGGTGAATGGATATTTGAAACATTATTTTCATATTTTTCATTGAAAATATATGTTGTGACCACTCATTAGAACCGTCAAGTAATGTTGAGAAATAATAAAAATAATCTTTTTTTTTTCAGAGAAAAGTGTATCTTCAGCTTGTAATGGGTTAACCAGAATATACCAGCTGTCACGCAGGGCAACGTCATCCTGTATTACAGCCAGTAAATTCTGGTGAATTGTACTGATGTGGGCATGGCTGGCGAAATGGGAGCTTATGGTATTTGTGACCAATGGTAGACCTAGACCACCTGCATCTGATAGGTTCTGCACAGTGAAGAGTCATGTCTCCAGTCACAGCCACATATGTGGCTCTAGGGCTATAACTTGTAAATTAGTCAGCAAACAAACACCGATTGATAAATTGATTGATTGACGTTGATTGATTGTCATTTGATGAACAGTACATACCTTCCCAACTTCTCTGCAGTGAAACATGTCCTGTCTTCCAATTAAGTTGATCAGGAACTACACTGGTCAAATCCTTGCTTGTAACAATAGTATATCATGTCATGTCACAAATAGATATGATTTTACAAACACACGCCCATACTTATAAATTTGGAAAGTCGATTGAATAGTAAATAAATATTAATAAGGATTGAACAATCTGAGAATAAATAACCTTTGTCTTATCACCATATTTCATTCATATTGATTTCCAAAATTGGTAACATTTTCAGTAAATGATGTCAAAAATGACGTCAATTATCAACTTCATGTATGGAAAATGCTGTATTTTGTCAAAATAATTATCGCCAAAAACTGGTGATGTTATCTAGGACCAGGCACTTCTACTCCCAAGGAATGACATAAGGCTGGTTTTGTCAAATATGACCCATAAATTTGAATCACTTACCATCCGTGATCCACATATACATGTACAAGTAACACGGTAAGTAGATAGACTGGATCATCACTGTTGTCAAGCTGAACTGTTGTGACCACCTCTCACCGGCGCAGACTGGATCTAGTACACTGGTATGGAGGTCTAAATACATAGCATGCATATTAACCTATGGCATTCAGAATATGATGGTAGTGGTTATGACAATTTTGAAACATAATTTTCTTATTTTGTATTTAATGTACACATTCTGACCTCTCATTTGAACCGTCTCTGCACTAGTGAAGTGCACATCATGACCTCAATTTTCAACTTCATTTAAGGAAAAAACTGCACGTTTTCAAAATATAATTATCGCCAAATATATTGATGTAAAATGTAGATTGATCTGGTGGCAGGCACCCTTGTTCCAAATTAATGACATAAGCCTGGTTTTTCCAAATATGGCCTATAAATTTGAATCACTTACCATCCGTGATCCACATATACATGTACAAGTAACACGGTAAGTAGATAGACTGGATCATCACTTGTCAAGCTGAACTGTTGTGACCACCTCTCCTCGGCGCAGACTGCATCTAGTACACTGGATCATCACTATTGTCAAGCTGAACTGTTGTGACCACCTCTCCTCGGCGCAGACTGGATCTAGTACACTGGACTGGAGGTCTAAATACATAGCATGCATATTAATCTATTGCATCCAGAATACGCTTGTAGGGGTATGAGAACTTTGAAACATTATTTTCTTTTATTTAAAGTAATATGTTATGACCACTCATTTAAACGGTCTTGGCGTAACGGTTCTAATGAGTGGTCAGAACATATATTTTTGTTGAGAAATAAGAAAAATAATCATCTATGAGAAAAGTCTGTATCTTCAGCTTGTAATGGGTTATCCAGAATATAGCGGTTATGGCGCAAGGGCAAAGTCATCCTGCATTACAGCCAGTATGTTCTGGTTAATTGTACATATGTAGCTGTGAGAAATGGGGGATTATAGCATTTATCTAGACCTAGACCTGCCTGCAGTCCGAGTCTGATCAGAGTCTGCACTGGTGAAATGCACATCATGTCTCCAGTCACAGCCACACATGTGTGACTGATCTGGGTCTATTCTACTTTATTTATTAGTCAGTCAAATAAAACACTGATTGATAATTTGATTGACTGAACTGATATTGATTGATTATCACATACAGCCTGAATACATCGGTAAACATATACATAACCTTCCCAAACATCTCGGTCAATGAAACATGTCCGCTGTATCTTGCAATTCAGTTTGATCAGGAACTACTTGAATCGAACACTGAGAATAAATAACCATTGTTATTTCATTTATATTGAATTTATTACAAAATAGGTAACATTTTCTGTAAATTATGTCAAAAATGTACGTCAAATTTTCAACCTCATTTATGGAATAAAATGTTGCCACTTTGCTGAAATAATTATCCGCAAAAATGGTGTGATGTGATCCAGGCCCAGGTACTCAGACTCCCAAGGAAATTGAAATAAGCCTGGTTTTTGTCAATATGACCCATATATTTGAATCACTTACCGTGATCCACATATTCAACCCACATGGCGAGTAGATAGACTGGATCATCACTGTTGACAAGCTGAAAACTGTTGTGACCACCTCTCCCGCAGCAGACTGCATCTAGTAACACTGGTATGGAGGTCTAAATAAATAGCATGCATATTAAACATAATTGCATTCAGAATATCATTTTAAAGGGGTATGATGATTTTTGAAAACATTATTTTCATTTTATATTTTTCATTGATATGTTGTGACCACTCATTAGAACCGTCAAGTAATGTTGAGAAAATAATAAAAATAATCTTTTTTTTTTCAGGAGAAAAGTATCTTCAGCTTGTAATGGGTTAACCAGAATATACCAGCTGTCACGCAGGAACGTCATCCTGTATTACAGCCAGTAAATTTCTGGTGAAATTGTACTTATGTGGCCTATGGCTGGTGAAATGGGGGGCTTATAGTATTTGCGACCAATGTAAGACCTAAGACCAGCCTGCGTCTGATCAGGTTCTGCACTAGTGAATGCATGTCATGTCTCCAGTCACAGCCACATATGTGTGGCTGATCAGGGTCATAATACTTGTAAATTAGTCAGGCAAACAAACACCGATTGATAAATTTGATTGATTGACTGATTGATTGATGATTGTCACATTTGATTTGAATATGAACAATACCTTCCCAACTTCTCTGTCAGTGAAAAACATGTCTGCTGTAATCTTCCAATTAAGTGTCAGGAACTACAAACAATGGTCAAATCCTTGCTTGTAAAATTTAATAGTTATGGTCATGTCACAAATAGATATGATTTTTTACAAACACACGCCCATACTTATAAATTTGGAAAGTCGATGAATAGTAAATAAATATTAATAAGGATTTGAACAATCTTAGTAAATAACCTTTGTCTTATCACCATATTTCATTCAATTGATTTCCAAAATTGGTAACATTTTCAGTAAATGATGTCAAAAATGACGTCAATTATCAACTTCATGTATGGAAAATTGGCTGTATTTTGTCAAATAATTATCGCAAAAACTGGTGATGTTATCTAGGACCAGGCACTTCTACTCCCAAGGAATGACATAAGGCTGGTTTTGTCAAAATATTACCCATAAACTTTGAATCACTTACCATCGTGATCCACTATACATGTACAAGTAACACGGTAAGTGATAGACTGGATCATCACTGTTGTCCAAGCTGAACTGTTTTGACCACCTCTCACCCGGCGCAGACTGGATCTAGTACACTGGTATGGAGGTCTAAATACATAGATGCTATTAACCTATGGCATTCGGAATATGATGGTAGTGGTATGACCAATTTTGAAAAACAAAATTTTTTATTTAGTATTTAAATGTACACATTCTGACCTCTCATTTGAACCGTCTCTGCACTAGTGAAGTGCACAATCATGACCTCAATTTTCAACTTCATTTAAGAAAAAACTGCACGTTTTCAAATATAATTATCGCCAAAATATATTGATGTAAAATGTAGATTGGAGCTGGTGGCAGGCACCCTTGTTCAAATTAATGACAAATAAGCTGGTTTTTCAAAATATGGCCTATAAATTTGAATCACTTACCATCCGTGATCCACATATACATGTACAAGTAACACGGTAAGTAGATAGACTGGATCATCACTTGTCAAGCTGAACTGTTGTGACCACCTCTCCTCGGCGCAGACTGCATCTAGTACACTGGATCATCACTATTGTCAAGCTGAACTGTTGTGACCACCTCTCCTCGGCGCAGACTGGATCTAGTACACTGGACTGGAGGTCTAAATACATAGCATGCATATTAATCTATTGCATCCAGAATACGCTTGTAGGGGTATGAGAACTTTGAAACATTATTTTCTTTTATTTAAAGTATATGTTATGACCACTCATTTAAACGGTCTTGGCGTACATGTAACGGTTCTAATGAGTGGTCAGAACATATATTTTTGTTGAGAAATAAGAAAAATAATCATCTATGAGAAAAGTCTGTATCTTCAGCTTTGTAATGGGTTACCAGAATTATAGCGGTTTATGGCGCAGGGCAAAGTCATCCTGCATTACAGCCAGTATGTTCTGGTTAATTGTACATATGTAGCTGTGAGAAATGGGGGATTATAACATTTATCTAGACCTAGACCTGCCTGCAGTCCGAGTCTGATCAGAGTCTGCACTCCGGTGAAATTGCAAACATCATGTCTCCAGTCACAGCCACACATGTGTGACTGATCAGGGTCTATTCTACTTTATTAGTCAGTCAAGATAAAAACACTGATGATAAATTTGATTGACTGACTGATTATTGATTGATTTATCACATACAGCCTGGAATACATCGTTAAACATATACATACCTTCCCAACCATCTCGTCAGTGAAACATGTCCGCTGTATCTTGCAATTCAGTTGATCAGGAACTACATAGATCGAACACAGAGAACAAATAACCCATTGTTATTTTCATTTTATATTGATTTTAACAAAATAGGTAACATTTTACGTAAATTAAATTTGTCAAAAATGGACGTCAAATTTTCAACTTCAATTTATGGAGGCCAAAATAAGACTTGTCACTTTGCTGGATAAATAATTATCCGCAAAAAACTGGTTGATGTGGATCCAGGGACCAGGTACTCAGACTCCACCCAATGGAATGAAAATAAGCCTGGTTTTGTCAAATATGACCCATATTATTTGAATCACATTACCGTGATCCACATATACAACCCACATGGCGGAGTAGATAGACTGGATCATCACTGTTGTCAAGCTGAACTGTTGTGGACCACCTCTCCCCGCAGCAGACTGCGATCTCAGTACACTGGTATGGAGGTCCTTAAATACATTAGGGCATGCATATTAACATATTGCATTCAGTATATTCATTTTAATGGGTATGATGATATTTTTTGAAACATTATTTTTCATTTTTTCATTTTTCAAAATTGAAAAAATATGTTTGTGGAACCACTCCATTAGAACCGTACAAGTAATGTTGAGGAAAATAATTAAAAATAATCTTTTTTTTTTCAGAGAAAAGTCGTATCTTCATGCTTGTAATGGGATTAACCAGAAATTATACCAGCTGGTCACGCAGGGACAAACGTCATCCTGTATTACAGCAACCATTTAAATTCTGGTGAATTCGGTACTTATGTGGGATGGCTGGTGAAATGGGGGCTTATGGTTATTTGCGAACCAATGTACACCTAGATCCAGCCTGCAGTTCTGATTCAGGTTCACATGCACTAGTGGAATGGCATGTCCCCATGTCTCCAGTCACAGCCACATATGTGTTTTTTTTTTTTGTGTGGCTCATCAGGTCTATAATACTTTGTAAATTAGTCAGGCAAAACAAACACCGAATTGATAAACTTGGATTGAATTTGACTGATTAGACTTGATTGTCACATTTTGATTGAAACATGTACATAACCTTCCAACTTCTCTGTCAGTGAAACATGTCTTGCTGTATCTTCCCAATTTAAGTTGATCAGGAAACTACACTGGTCAAATCCTTGCTTGTCTAACAATAGTAATAATTCATGGTCATGTCACAAATAGATATGATTTTACAAACAAACACCGCCCATAACTTTATAAAAATTTGGACGGAAAGTCGATTGAATGAGTAAATAAATATTAAATAAGGATTTGAACAAACTCTGAGAACAAATAAATAACCTTTGGTCTGTTATCACCAATTTTCATTTCCTTCATATTGGATTTCCAAAATTTGGTAACATTGTTTTCAGTAAATGATGTTCCAAAAATGACGTCCAATTAATCCAACTTCAATGTATGGAACAAAATGCGTGTAGTTTTTGTCAAAGAAAATAATTATCGCCAAAAAACTGGTTGATGATATCTAGGACCAGGCACTTTCTACTCCCAAGGAATGACATAAGGCTGGGTTTTGTCCAAATATGGACCCATAAATTGTTTGAATCACCCTTACCATCCGAGAATCCCACATAATACATGTACAAGTAACACGGTACAAGTAGATAGACTGGATTCATCACTGTGGCCAAGGCTGGAAAAACTGTTTGTGACCACCTCTCACCGGCGCAGACTGGATCTTAGATACACTGGTATGGAGGTCTAAATAACATAGCATGCATACATTAACCTATGGCCATTTCAGAACTATGATGGTAGTGGTGATGGCAACAATTTTGCAAACATAATTTTTCTTATTTTGTTCATTTAAAATGTACACATTATTCTTGACCTCTCATTTTAGAAACCGTCTTCTGCGCACTAGTGAAGTGCACATCATCACCTCCAACTTTTTGCAACTTCATTTAAAGGAAAAAACTGCACTGTTTCAAAACAATATAATTATCGCCAAATATATTGATGTAAAATGATAGATTGAATCTTGGTGGCAGGCACCCTTGTTCCAAATTAAATGACATCAGTCCTGGTTTTTCCAAATGATGGCCTATAAATGTGTTTGATAATCACTTACCATCCGTGATCCACATATACATGTACAAGTAACACGGTAAGTAGATAGACTGGATCATCACTTGTCAAGCTGAACTGTTGTGACCACCTCTCCTCGGCGCAGACTGCATCTAGTACACTGGATCATCACTATTGTCAAGCTGAACTGTTGTGACCACCTCTCCTCGGCGCAGACTGGATCTAGTACACTGGACTGGAGGTCTAAATACATAGCATGCATATTAATCTATTGCCATCCAGAATACGCCTTGTAGGGGTATGAGAACTTTGGAAACATATTTTCTTTTATTTTATTTAAAGTATATGTTATGACCACTCATTTAAACGGTCTTGGCGTAACATTTGGTTCTCAATGAGTGGTCAGAACATATATTTTTATTGAGAAATAAGAAAAATAATCATCTATGAGAAAAGTCCTGTATCTTCAGCTTGTAATGGTTAATCCAGAATATAGCGGTTATTGCGGCAAGGCAAAGTCATCCTGCATTACAGCCAGTATGTTCTGGTTAATTGTACATATGTAGCTGTGAGAAATGGGGGATTATAACATTTATCTAGACCTAGACCTGCCTGCAGTCCGAGTCTGATCAGAGTCTGCACTGGTGAAATGCACATCATGTCTCCAGTCACAGCCACACATGTGTGACTGATCAGGGTCTATTCTACTTTATTAGTCAGTCAAATAAAACACTGATTGATAAATTGATTGACTGACTGATATTGATTGATTATCACATACAGCCTGGAATACATCGTTAAACATATACATACCTTCCCAAACATCTCGGTCAGTGAAACATGTCCGCTGTATCTTGCAATTCAGTTGATCAGGAACTACATTGATCGAACACTGAGAATAAAAATAGAACCATTGTATTTCATTTTATATTGATTTACAAAATAGGTAACATTTTCTCTTTAAATTAATGTAAAACAAAAATGACGTCAATTTTCAACTTCATTTATGGAAAAATGAAAATTGCACTTTGCTGAAATAAATTATCCCGCAAAAAACTGGTGATGTGATCCAGGCCCAGGTACTCAGAACTCCCAAGGAAGAAATAAGCCTGGTTTTGTCAAATAATGACCCATATATTTTGAATCACTTACCGTGATCCACATATACAACCCACATGGCGAGTAGATAGACTGGATCATCACTGTTGTCAAGCTGAACTGTTGTGACCACCATCTCCCCGCAGCAGACTGGATCTAGTACACTGGTATGGAGTCAAATAAATCCACAGCATGCATATTAACATATTGCATTCCAGAATATCATTTTAAGGGTATGATGATTTTATTTTTGAAACATTATTTTTCATATTTTTCATTGAAAATATATGTTGTGACCACTCATTAGAACCGTCAAGTAATGTTGAGAAATAATAAAAATAAATTTCACTTTTTTCAGAGAAAAGTGTATCTTCAGCTTGTAATGGGTTAACCAGAATATACCAGCTGTCACGCAGGGCACGTCATCCTGTATTACAGCCAGTCAATTCTGGTGAATTGTACTTATGTGGGCATGGCTGGTGAAATGGGGGCTTATGGTATTTGCGACCAATGTAGACCTAGACCAGCCTGCAGTCTGATCAGGTTCTGCACTAGTGAATGCATGTCATGTCTCCAGTCACAGCCACATATGTGGTGGCTCATCAGGGTCTATAATACTTGTAAATTAGTCAGGCAAACAAACACCGATTGATAAATTGATTGATTGACTGATTGATTGATTGATTGTCACATTTGATTGAACATGTACATACCTTCCCAACTTCTCTGTCAGTGAAACATGTCTGCTGTATCTTCCAATTAAGTTGATCAGGAACTACACTGGTCAAATCCTTGCTTGTAACAATAGTATATCATGTCATGTCACAAATAGATATGATTTTACAAACACACGCCCATACTTATAAATTTGGAAAGTCGATTGAATAGTATAAATAAAAAATTAATAAGGATTGAACAATCTGAGAAATAAATAACCTTTGTCCTTAATCACCCAAATTTCAATTCCATAATGATTTCCAAAATTGGTAACATCAGTAAATGATGTCAAAAATGACGTCCAATTATTTCAACTTCCATGTATTGGCATGCCTGTATTTTGGTCAAAATAATTATCGCCAAAAACTTGGTGATTGTTATCTAGGACCAGGCAAACTTCTACTCCCAAGGAAATGACATAAGGCTGGTTTTGTCAAATATGACCCATAAATTTGAATCACCTTACCAATTCCGGATCCACATTACATGTTAACACGTACACGTAAGGAAAAGATAACTGATCATCCACTTGTCAAAACTGAACTGTTGTGACCACCTCTCACCGGCGCAAGACCTGGAAAAATTCTAGGTACATTGATGGAGGTCTAAATACATAGCATGGCATAATTAACCTATGGCATTCAAATATGATGGTAATGGTTAGGACAATTTTGAAACATTAATCTTATTTTGGTATTTTTTAATGTACCCATCTGACCTCTCATTTGAACCGTCTCTGGCAACTAGGTGAAGTGCACATCATGAACCTCAATTTTCCCACTTCAAATTTAAGAACTGCACGTTTTCAAAATATAAATTACCCCCCCCCCGCAAATATATTTATGTAAAATGGTAGATTGATCCTGTGGCGGCACCCTCCAAAAATTAAATACATAAGCCTGGTTTTTCCAATATGGCCAATTAAATGAATCACTACCATCCGATCCACATATACATGTACAAGTAACACGGTAAGTAGATAGACTGGATCATCACTTGTCAAGCTGAACTGTTGTGACCACCTCTCCTCGGCGCAGACTGCATCTAGTACACTGGATCATCACTATTGTCAAGCTGAACTGTTGTGACCACCTCTCCTCGGCGCAGACTGGATCTAGTACACTGGACTGGAGGTCTAAATACATAGCATGCATATTAATCTATTGATTCCAGAATACGCTTGTAGGGGTATGAGAACTTTGAAACATTATTTTCTTTTATTTAAAGTATATGTTATGACCACTCATTTAAACGGTCTTGGCGTAACGGTTCTAATGAGTGGTCAGAACATATATTTTTGTTGAGAAATAAGAAAAATAATCATCTATGAGAAAAGTCTGTATCTTCAGCTTGTAATGGGTTAACCAGAATATAGCGGTTATGGTGCAGGTCAAAGTCATCCTGCATTACAGTCAGTATGTTCTGGTTAATTGTACATATGTAGCTGTGAGAAATGGGGGATTATAGCATTTATCTAGACCTAGACCAGCCTGCAGTCCGAGTCTGATCAGAGTCTGCACTGGTGAAATGCACATCATGTCTCCAGTCACAGCCACACATGTGTGACTGATCAGGGTCTATTCTACTTTATTAGTCAGTCAAATAAAACACTGATTGATAAATTGATTGACTGACTGATATTGATTGATTATCACATACAGCCTGGAATACATCGTTAAACATATACATACCTTCCCAACATCTCGGTCAGTGAAACATGTCCGCTGTATCTTGCAATTCAGTTGATCAGGAACTACATTGATCGAACACTGAGAATAAATAACCATTGTTATTTCATTTATATTGATTTACAAAATAGGTAACATTTTCTGTAAATTATGTCAAAAATGACGTCAATTTTCAACTTCATTTATGGAAAATGTTGCACTTTACTGAAATAATTATCCGCAAAAACTGGTGATGTGATCCAGGACCAGGTACTCAGACTCCCAAGGAATGAAATAAGCCTGGTTTTGTCAAATATGACCCATATATTTGAATCACTTACCGTGATCCACATATACAACCCACATGGCAAGTAGATAGACTGGATCATCACTGTTGTCAAGCTGAACTGTTGTGACCACCTCTCCCCGCAGCAGACTGGATCTAGTACACTGGTATGGAGGTCTAAATACATAGCATGCATATTAATCTATTGCATCCAGAATACGCATGTAGGGGTATGAGAACTTTGAAACATTATTTTCCTTTATCTAAAGTATATGTTATGACCACTCATTTAAACGGTCTTGGCGTAACGGTTCTAATGAGTGGTCAGAACATATAATCTTTTTTTTTCACAAGAAAAGTGTATCTTCAGCTTGTAATGGGTTAACCAGAATATACCAGCTGTCACGCAGGACAACGTCATCCTGTATTACAGCCAGTAATTTCTGGTGAATTGTACATATGTGGCTATGGCTGGTGAAATAGGGGCTTATGGTATTTGCGACCAATGTAGACCTAGACAAGCCTGCAGTCTGATCAGGGTCTTCACTAGTGAATGCATGCCATGTCTCCAGTCACAACCACATACGTGTGGCTGATCAGAGTTTATAATACTTGTTCCCTCTTTGACAGTCATGCAGCTCGGATGTCATCATTATAAAAGATTCCAGAAATTTTAGTTTATCTTCATGTAATACAAACCGATAATACAAACCGATAGTCCTGAATGAACCAACTCATTACCTCAGTCTCTATTGTCATCAGCTTGACCCATCTTCGCTGTCCACATTGTAGCTGATGTTCCAACAATGACTACAGGCTACAACAGTCGCTGCTGAAACCTGCTCATACTCACAGAAAAATCTACAGAGAATACTCACAGATAATTATACAGTAACATTTAAATGTTTTAAATACATGGATATACAATATGTTACACATGGCAAGAATTAAAATTCCCTATACTTACAAACTAAATTGAAAACATGGAGCAAGAGAATATAAATTAATTGCAGAAATCTTTGGTTGTTGGATCCATTAATCCTGAAAAAAAGCAAAAATATAAAATCAACAGTTCACTGCATCTACAAAATAATGGTAATGATTATTCCACATATTTTGACATGAATCACTAACCATCCGTGATCACATATACATGTACAAGTAACACGGTAAGTAGATAGAACTGATCATCACTTGTCAAGCTATGAACTGTTGTGACCGACCTCTCCTCGGCGGCAGACTGCATCTAGTACACTGGCTCTCACTAATTGTCAAGCTGAACTGTTGTGACCACCCTCCTCGTCGCAACTGATCTAGTACACTGGACGGAGGTCTAAATACCATAGCAATGCATTATTAATCATTTGTCATCCAGAATACGCTTTTAGGGGTATAGAACTTTGTAACTTATTTTTCTTTTATTTAAAGTATATGTTATTGACCACTCATTTAAACGGACTTGATGGGCGTACATGTAACGTTCTAATGAGTGGTCGACATATATTTATTGTGATTATTATTTTATATATTATAAGGGCAATTCAGTATAAGGATACTGAAGTTAGTTATACATGTACATGCATTATAGGGTTATATATATTGAAGTTATATTACCGAGGAGTTTTCGTTTCCATAAGAAGTAAAGTATAAAACAAGGAGCATATACAACTTCTTTGAATGGATATGAAGTCATCAACAAAGACTGCAACCATCCGTCCATCATTTCACATGATCATGATGATAATTGAGTTCATTCATGGAACATTGACATGGAGGCTGCCATTTTATTGACGTCATGCAGGGGCGGATCCAGGATCTATGTCTAGAGGGGGCGTGGATTTCAAATGAGACACATAAGCAAAAAATTATGATCGTCAACTTTCATAAAATTCAGATTCTTTCTGCATTTTTTCTTGTTTCTCATCAAAAGTATATATGTTAATACCAAACAGTTGAACCGTCTTGACGAGTACTAAATAATCAGATAGCTCTTTTTCACATTCCTTCTTTGGAACACACTGGGCCCCTCCAACACTAATATTGAACGTTTACCTGTCAAAATGTGTCGGCAACACTGTTTTTAGCCGTTTTTTTTAAATTAAAAGTCCCATGTATTGGATTGGCGAAAGCCGGGTGGGCGGACAGACGGATGGGCGTCGTCGTCCAAGTCTAATGTTAACTTTTCGTGTTTTGTCCATTTCTCTGTTACTGTACCACTTAAAACTGCACAACTTCGTACCCATCACATACCACTATCCAACAGGTGACCCTTTTTTTTACCTTGACCTATTTTTTCCTCGTAATCGACTTAGCCATTTTCAATGTTACGTTTTTGTGTTAGGTCCATTTCTCTGTTACTGTATCAGCTAGAACTACCATACTTGCATACCATTATCCAACATGTGACCTTTTGTTTTTACCTTGATCTATTTTCTCCACGTAATTGAAGTAGACATTTTCAACATTAACTTTTCGCGTTCAGACCCGTTTCTCACTTTCTGTACCACCATAGTCAGATAGTTGAACAACTTCAGAACCAACAGGTGCCTACCACATACCACTATCCAACACGTGACCTTTTTCTACCTTGACCTATTTTTTCCTCCGCGTCATAGACTTTGGACAGCACACATCAGACAGCACAGATGTTCACTCATATCTTGTACTTATACATGTATGCTAGCCTGCAACTGCATGCAGGTTTTCTCATACACTGGCTTCTTTTGCCATCTTAGGCCACTGACAGTTATCACTTTCAATTGTGGCCATAATAACTTTAATAGCCAATTATCTGTTATCCAATTGTCTAAGCCTTGAAGAAAACCTGGCCTTGGTGGCTTTGCCTCGTCGCTTGTAGGATGATAGGATTGTCCTGTCAGTGCATTAATTGTTTCCGTGGAAACATTTCATTCCATAAACTATTTTGTATCAAAAAGCTTACATTTATTGATACAAAATACATACACATATACATTGATATATATAATATATTGATACAAAATACAGATATTATATGCATTATGTAATATGGTATTGCATACTAAAAGCCTGTGTTCTATAATTATCAACTGTATAGCTACAAATACTCTACCGGAATACATACTATTCTAAATATAGGACCTACAATGCATTTACATGTACATTACAGGTACATGCCCACTTAGTAGGCACAAAATAGACATCATCGGAGACATTTTCTGGCAAAATAAACATTCATTCACCATTACCCCATGTATTGATTGGCACTATTATATATTTTATATCAGACGTACATTTCCACACTGGTATCAAGGGTGATAACTGTGTTTCCTTAAAATGTTAACGGACATTACTATTTATTCTCTGTCTTTATGTTTTGATGTGCAATGATCATACTTTATAATCTGTCAAAAATATTATTTTTTCAGGCGACACATTTAACTTACCGTAGTATAAATAATTAAAAAATAGCATGCCTCATTTGCATATGAAAATAGCCTGATACTACCGTGCGTCACTATCAGTAAAATAAATATTACTAAATGAGTATACCCGCATAGCGGGCACTCGTAATTTTTAGAACTGGTGGAATAGTGACACAATTATACACTTATTTAATTCCTTTAATTGTGCCTACTGAGTGGTCGTGTACCTTTAACTACATAATTATTGCTCTACTCCAGCTATCACTTTTGTAAACATAAATATGATGCAAAGTAAGGAGAGGAACTCTATAAGAAATCTAAATTGATGTAAATGTAAATGGTTATTATAAGAATGAATGGCCTTTTTGTGGAATTTATCGGGGTATAAACTTGGAAAAGTCGCGGGAATACTGGACGAAGGCCGCGACTTTTCCAAGTTTATATCCCCGATAAATTCCACAAAAAGGCCATTCATTCCTTATAATTACAGCATTTGAAATAAATTCATCAAGAAAATGTGTTTATTTTCCGTTTTCTTAAGAATTATTCTAACTGCGCCTCACGGTTACGGGGAAAGTAGTTCGGCGTGGGAGTTTACTGGGATATAAATTTTACTTGCTACGGGCCAATCAAATGTTAGGGAATTGTGTAAATATTTTTGTGCTGGAATTATTAACCCTTTCACCCCTATGTAACTGGAATAGATTTTGATATGTTAATTTTGCAACCAATCCAATCGTCACAAAATGAGTTTCAGACGAGTCCATTTATGAAAAGGGGGTGTTTTTGCTCTCAAATATATGAAAATTACTTGCAAAAAGTGCAGATCCTCGTCACGAGCTCATCAGGACCTACACTGTTTACCAATACCACTATACAGGCAAGTGGTGTTGAAAGGGTTTAATAAAATATGTTTATACGTACAAACTGCAAAATCATGAATACCCATAAAATCCAAAACTGAATCCTGAATAATATTTCCACAGTAATGATATCAGAAGGTATTTGTACCATAAACAAAATTTCACTCTCAAAATCTACTCTGAACCCTTACTACAAGTTAACATTTGTAGTCTGCTGAAAATGTTTTATTTTCAATATTTCTCGACAAAAACCTGTTTTGACAGCTCGTGAGAATCATATCCACTGGAGACGATTCTCATGTGCTGTCAAAACCATATTTTTTTTTTAAGAAATAAGGCAAAAATTAAAAACAGCAGACGACAATTTCCATCTATAGCGTAGTGAGGGCTAAAAGCACTTTGTCTCAGATGATGTCTCAGATATCCAACATAAATGCACGGAAATGAAATCAGAGATCAAGCAACCGTGAAAGCATGAGTTCTACATTCGTTCTACTTATTGGTGATATGAATGTATATATGAAGAATCGTGAAGATTGGATAGACTGACATCAAGTTACCACATGGAAACAATATAAATGTGTAATAAGCAATTTATTTTTAATAAAAAAAGAATACCCTGATCCGACACACAGAAAATGTGGCCTATCGGCACACAAATACTCCCAGTTTTCTTTTTCAGCGTTTTAATGGTTAAGGGGTAAACTATTGATATGGCACAAGTACAGTATGCACTGCTACAGTATCACTATGTACCAAAACATTCAACAACATTACAGATTATGCATAGCAATATCAGAAAGATACGGTAACACATATACAAGATATCATCAATTAAAGTATAAATACAGAATCCAGATATCTATGATCATTATAGATATATTGAAAACTGATTGAAGAGCAATAGTTACAATAATTCCGCCACGGAAGCGGTGTCGCGCCTGAATATGTCTTGTCGGTACATCGCCATGTTTACTTCTGTTTTGTGAATGAAATAGTTGGCCCCAGATCGAGTATATTAAAACATACAAATGACGTCATTGGGGAAACCGCTGACAAAATTTTCAATGTATGGAAGCCCAAACTTGCTAGAATTTTTGTTGTCGTATTTTCAGTACTTGCATTAATATGGGTATTAATATACGTTGTATGTGTTATACTGTCATTAATTTGTTCCCTGACTGTAATTTATCACTTTAAATACTGACTTATTGACCCCCTTCCCTGAACGTAGAATTGACACTCATGTTGGCATGTATTGGTCACCATAGACAAATGTCAATCAGGCCGAATTCGGGAATGTCACTAAATTCCGCTGTAAATCCATCGATAGAATGAGGATTAAACATCAGTTAGACCCACACGTGCGAGTTTTGTTTCGCACAGGTGTCGGGTGAGTTTAAAAATAGACTGTCGGAAGGTCAAACTTGATGTCGTTTGTGTGTTAAACGCGTCGCATGTTTCAGAGAGTATTCGGAGCGGAGTTAACTCTGCCGAAAACAATAGCCTGTTACTAAATTTAGCGATGACCGCACGATTTGTGATGGCAGTGGAGTTATCGCATGGTATTTGACAGACGGCAGTCGAGTTATTGCATGGTATTGGAGAGTAGGCAGTCAAGTTATTGCATGGTTTGGACAGATGGCAGTCGAGTTATCGCATACATATTGGACAGACAGCAGTCGAATTATCACATGGTATTGGATAGACGCTAGTCAAGTTATTGCATAGTATTGGACAGTAGGCAGTCAAGTTATTGCATGGTTTGAACATATGGCAGTCAAGTTATCGCATGGTACTGGACAGACAATAGTCGAGTTATGAGGGATGGCAGTCGAGAGATGGCAGTGATATTATTACACGGTATTCGTTAGACGGCAGGTGAGTTATCACATGGTATTTTGGATAAACAGCAGTCGAGTTTTCGCATGATACTGAATACATTACAGTCGAGATATCGCATAGTATTGTACAGATGGCAGTTGAGTTATCGCATGGTATTGGATAGGGAGCAGTGGAGTTCACACATGGTATTGGACACACGGCAGAGTTATCTCATGGTATTGGAATGGTAGTAATGTATATCGCATGGTATTAGACAGACAGCAGTCAAGTTATCGCATGGTATTGGACAAATGGCAGTCAAGTTAACGCATGGTATTGAATAGATGGCAGTCGAGTTAACACATGTTATTGAATAGATGGCAGTCGAGTTAACGCATGGTATTGGATAGACGGCAGTTGAGCTATCACATGGTGTTGGATAGATAGATAGCAGTCGAGTTATCACACGGTATTGGATAGACGGTAGTCGTGTTATCGCATTGTATCGGACAGACGGCAGTCAAGTTATCGCATGGCATTGGACAAATGGCAGTCGAGTTATCGCATGGTATTGTATAGATGGCAGGCGAGTTATCACATGGTTTTGCACAAACAGCAGCCAAATTATTGCACAGACGGCAGTCGAGTTGTCTCATGGTATTGAATTGATGGCAGTCGAGTTGTTGCCTGGTATTGGACAGACGGAAGTCGATAATTTGTTTGTTTGTTTGTTTGTTGGGCTTTAATGACCTATCAACATCTAAGTTAGTCAAGTTAATTCATGGTATTGGAGAGATGGCAGTTGAGTTATCGCATGGTATTGGATAGAGGGCGGTCAAGCTATAGCATGGTATTGGACAGACTGAAGTTGATTTATCGCTTGGTATTTGACAGATGGCACTGGAGTTATTGCCTGTGATTGGATAGACGGCGGTTGAGACAAGTTGTCGCATGGTATTGGATAGACGGCAGTCGAGGTATCACATTGTATTGGACGGACAACAGTCAAGATATCGCATGGTATTGGATAGACTGCAGTCGTGTTGTCGCATGGTATTGGATAGACGGCAGTCGAGTTATCGCATCGTATTGGACAGACGGCAGTTATCGCATGGTATTGGATAGACGGCAGAGTTATCGCATGGTATTGTATAGATGGCAGAGTTATCGCATGGTATTGGATAGACGGTAGTAGAGTTATCGCATTGTTATCGGCAGTCAAGTTATTGCATGGTATCGGAAAGACTGCAGTTGAGTTGTCGCATGGTATTGGATAGATGGCAGTCGAGTTATAGCATCGTATTGGACAGACGGCAGAGTTGTCGCATGGTATCGGATAGACGGTAGTCTAGTTATCACATTGTATCGGACGAACAGCAGACAAGATATCGCATGGTATTGCAGACTGCAGTATCGCATGGTATTGGACAAATGGCAGTCTAGTTAACGTATGGTATTGAATAGACGGCAGTCAAGTTATTGCATGGTATTGAATAGACGGCAGTGTTATCGCATGGTATTGGACTAACATCGGTCAAGTTATCGCATGGCATTATACAGACAGCAGTCGAGTTATTGCATGGTATTAGACAGATGGCAGTCGAGTTATTGCATGGTATTGGATAGAGGGCAGTCGTGTTATCGTATGGTATTGGAAAGACGACAGTCAAGTTAACAAATGGTATTGGATAGACGGCAATTGGTTTATCGCATGTTATTGGACAGACAGTAGTCATCACATGGTATTGTATAGACGGTAGTCGAGTTAATGCATTGTATCAGACAGACAGCAGTCGTGTTATCGCATGGTATTGTATAGACGGCAGGCGAGGTCAAGATATCGCATCGTATTGGACAGACGGCAATAGCGTATATCGCATTGTATCAGACAGACAGTAGTCAAGTCATGTTATTGGATAGACGGAAGCCGAGTTATCGCATCGTATTGGACAGATGGCCGAGTTATCGCATGGTATTAGATAAACGGTTGTCGAGTTATCGCATTGTATCAGACAGACAGCAGTCAAGTTATCGCATGGTATTGGACAGACGGCAATCAATTTATTGCATGGTATTAGATAGACGGCAGTCGTGTTATCGCATGGTATTGGAAAGACGGCAAACAAGCAAGTTATCGCACAGCATTGGACAGACGGCAGTTAAGTAAACGCATGGTGTTGAATAGATGGCAGTCGAGTTATCGCATGGTATTGGATAGACGGCAGCTATGATATTGCATGTTATTAGATAGATGGCAGTCAGGTTATCGCATGGTATTGGACAGACGACAGAGTTTTGGCATTGTATTGGATAGACGGCAGAGTTATCTCATGGTATTAGATAGACGGTAGTCATGCATATCGCATTGTATCAGACAGACAGCTATCAAGTTAATGCATGGTATTGGACAAATTGCAGTCGAGTCGAATGCATGGGATTGAATAGACGGCAGTGGAGTTATTGCATGGTATTGCAAATACGGCAGTGGAGTTATCGCATGATATTGGATAGACGGCAGTCGAGTTATCGCATGGTATTGGACAGACTGAAGTTGAGTTGTCGCATGGTATTCGATAGACGGCAGTCGAGTTATCGCATTGTATTGGACAGACGGCAGAGTTAACTCATGGTATCAGATAGACGGTAGTCTAGTTATCGCAGACAGACGGCAGACATATTGGACAGACATATTGGACAGACGGCAGAGTTGTCACATGGTATTAAATAGACGGTAGACGAGTTATCGCATTGTATCGGACAGACAGCAGTCAAGGTATCGCATGGTATTCGACTAATGGCAGTCGAGTTATCGCATGTTATTTGACAGACGGCAGTCGAGAGTTATTACATGGTATTTTATGGACGACAGTGGAGTTATCGCTTGGAATTCGACAGACAGCAGTCGAGGTATCGCATGGTATTGGACAGACGGCAGAGTTTTTGCATGGTATTGGACAGACGGTAGTCATATACATGTATATATCGCATAGTATCAGACAGACAGCAGTCAAGTTATCGCATGGTATTAGACAGATGGCAGTCGAGTTATTGCATGGTATTGGATAGACGGCAGTCGTGTTATCGTATGGTATTGGATATTGGATAGACAACAGTCAAGTTAACAAATGGTATTAGATAGACGGCAATTGGTTCATCGTATGGTATTGGACAGACCATAGTTATCACATGGTATTGTATAGACAGTAGTCAAGTTAATGCATTGTATCATACAGACAGCAGTCGTGTTATCGCATGGTATTTTATAGACGGCAGGCGAGGTCAAGTTATCGCATCGTATTAGATAAATGGTTATCAAGTTATCGCATTGTCGAAGACAGACAGCAGTCAAGTTATCGCATGGTATTGGACAGACGGCAGACAAGTTATTGCATGGTATTTGTTAGACGGCAGTCGTGTTATCGCATGGTATTGGAAAGACGGCAAACGAGTTATAGCATAGCATTGGACAGACGACAGGTGAGTAAATGCATGGTGTTGGATAGATGGCAGTCGAGTTATCGCATGGTATAGGATAGGCGGCAGCTATGATATTGCATGTTATTGGATAAATGGCAGTCATGTTATCGCATGGTATTGGACAGACGACAGAGTTTTGGCATGGTATTGGATAGACGGCAGAGTTAACTCATGTTATTGGATAGACGGTAGTCATGTATATCGCATTGTATCAGACAGACAGCAGTCAAGTTATCGCATGGTATTGGACAAATCGCAGTCAAGTTAACGCATGGGATTGAGTGAGTGAGTGAGTGAATAGGGTTTAACGTATTCGATATACGGTAGTCGAGTTATCGCATTGTATTGGACAGACGGCAGAGTTATCGCATGGTATCGGATAGACGGTAGTCTAGCTATCACATTGTATCGGATGGACAGCAGTCAAGATATCGCATGGTATTGGACAGACGGCAGTCAAGAGTTATAGCATGGTATTTTATGGACGGCAGTGGAGTTATCGCTTGGTATTCGACAGACGGCAGTCAAGTTATCGCATCGTATTGGACGGACGGCAGGCTTGTATATCTCATTGTATCAGACAGACAGTAGTCAAGTCATGTTATTGGATAGACGGAAGTTGAGTTATCTCATCGTATTGGACAGACGGCAGAGTTATCACATGGTATTAGATAAACGGTTGTCGAGTTATCGCATTGTCGAAGACAGAAAGCAGTCAAGTTATCACATGGTATTGGACAGACGGCAGTCAATTTATCACATGGAATTAGATAGACGGCCGTCGTGTTATCGCCTGATATTGGAAAGACGGCAAACGAGTTATCGCATAGCATTGGACAGACGGCAGTTGAGTAAACGCATGGTGTTGGATAGATGGCAGTCGAGTTATCGCATGATATTGGATAGACGGAAGCTAAGATATTGCATGTTATTGGATAGATGGCAGTCATATTATCGCATGGTATTGGACAGACGACAGAGTTTTCGCATGGTATTGGATAGATGCAAGATTTATCTCATGGTATTGGATAGACGGTAGTCATGTATATCACATTATATCAGACAGACAGCAGTCAAGTTATCGCATGGTATTGGACAAATGGCAGTCAAGTTTACGCATGGGATTGAGTGAGTGAGTGAGTGAATAGGGTTTAACGTCCGCTTTTCTGACATAGAGGTACAAGCCTCAGGGAGTCTACACGCAGACGGGTCAACGGGGTCGTGTCCCGTATCCACCTGTCCGAGGGGGGTAAATCCCAACTTCAGAACTCAATATTTACAATCAAAATATATATTCAGTCCTGAAATTAGAACAACCTGATCTGGTGCCAGGCCCTCGCCACACCAGCATCATTTATCCCATCCCCTAAAAGTAATAGGATTAGCGCTAATCTTACTTTTATATATGGGGCATAGCCCGACTCAACTCTCACATACAAGAAAGCCAAAATTGTACATGAGGGCCAAATCCGGTATAGTGGGTTCCGGAAAGTATGAACCCAATCGTTAAGCCAGTTTAGTCGCCTTTTACGACAAGCAATGGCTACTGCAGCACTATTCTCAGGATCAGTTGATCCCGCCCCGGTGCCTGCATGGGATTGAATAGATGGCAGTCGAGTTATTGCATCGTATTGGAAAGACGGCAGTTGAGTTATCGCATTGTATTGGACTGACGGCAAAGGTATCACATGGTATCGGATAGACGGTAGTCTAGTTATCACATTGTATCAGACGAACAGCAGTTGAGATATTGCATGGTATTGGACAGACTGCAGTCGAGTTGTCACATGTATTGGACAGACGGCAGTCAATTTAACGCATCGTATTGGACAGACGGCAGAGTTGTCGCATGGTATTAGATAGACGGTAGTCGAGTTATCGTATTTTATCGGACAGACAGCTGTCAAGCTATAGTATGGTATTTGACAAATGGCAGTCGAGTTATCGCATGTTATTTGACAGACGGCAGTCGAGAGTTATTGCATGGTATTTTATGGACGGCAGTGGAGTTATCGCTTGGTATTCGACAAACGGCATAGTTTTTGCATGGTATTGGACAGACGGTAGACATATACATGTATATCACATAGTATTGGACGGACGGCATAGGTGTTGCATGGTATTGGACAAATGGCAGAGTTGTTGCATGGTATTGGACGGACGGCAGAGTTGTCGCATGGTATTGGACGGACGGCATAAGTGTTGCGAGTTATTGGACGGACGGCATAGTTGTTGCATGGTATTGGACGGACGGCAGAGTTATCGCATGGTATACAGCGTAGTTGTCGCACAGCAGAGTTATTGGACGGACGGCAGAGTTGTTGCATGGTATTGGACGGACGGCAGAGTTGTTGCATGGGAGTTGTTGCATGGTATTGGACGGACGGCAGAGAGTTGTTGCATGGTATTTGACGGACGGCAGAGTTATCTCATGGTATAGGACGGACGGTAGAGTTGTTGCATAGTATTTGACAGACGGCAGAGTTGTTGCATGGTATTGGACAGACGACAGAGTTATCGCATGGTATTGGACGGACGGCAGAGTTGTTGCATGGTATTGGACGGACGGCAGAGTTGTTGCATGGTATTGGACAAACGGCAGAGTTGTTGCATGGTATTGAACGGACAGCAGAGTTATCGTATGGTACTGGACGGACGGCAGAGTTGTCGCATGGTATTTGACGGACGGCAGAGTTCTTGCATGGTATTGGACGGACGGCAGAGTTATCGCATGGTATTTGACAGACGTCAGAGTTGTTGCATGGTATTGGATGGACGGCAGAGTCGTTGCATGGTATTTGACAGACAGCAGAGTTATCGGACAGGCAGAGGATTTATTGGACGACGGCATTGAGTTATCGGACAGCAGCAGTTATTGGACAGACGGCAGAGTTGTTGGACGGACGGCAGAGTTGTTGCATGGTATCTGACAGACAGCAGAGTTATCGGACGGCAGAGTTATTGGACGGACGACAGAGTTATCGGACGCAGAGTTATTGGACGACGCAGAGAATTGTGACAGCAGAGTTATCGACATACGGCAGTGTTGTTGCATGGTATTGGACGGACGGCAGAGTTGTTGCATGGTATTGGACGGACGGCAGAGTTATCGCATGGTATTTGACAGACAGCAGAGTTGTTGCATGGTATTGGATGGACAGCAGAGTTGTTGCATGGTACTGGACGGACGGCAGAGTTGTTGCATGGTATTGGACGGACGGCAGAGTTGTTGCATGGTATTTGAGAGACGGCAGAGTTGTTGCATGGTATTGGACGGACAGCAGAGTTGTTGCATGGTACTGGACGGACGGCAGAGTTGTTGCATGGTATTGGACGGACGGCAGAGTTGTTGCATGGTATTTGAGAGACAGCAGAGTTGTTGCATGGTATTGGACGGACGGCAGAGTTGTTGCATGGTGTTTGACAGACAGCAGAGTTATCGGACAGCAGAGTTATTGGACGGACGGCAGAGTTGTTGCATGGTATTGGACGGACGGCAGAGTTATCACATGGTATTTGACAGATGGTAGAGTTGTTGCATGATATTGGACGAACGGCAGAGTTGTTGCATGGTATTTGACAGACGGCCGAGTTATCGCATGGTACTGGACGGACGGCAGAGTTGTTGCATGGAATTGGATGGACAACAGAGTTGTTGCATGGTACTGGAGGGACAGCAGAGTAGTTGCATGGTATTTAACAGACAGCAGAGTTATCGGACAGCATGGTATT